>CATIWM010368287.1:0-10300 GCA_949671775.1 Mallotus repandus
AAGACTCCTAACTTGCATTCTTTTGCTTGAAAAACTTCCTTCATCAATCCAACTAGCCTCAAGCTTATTCCATGCACCAATTCAAGGCTAAAAACATGTATGAAACACACAAACAACAAATAAAAACACTTAGAAGTAAAAATAATAAATACATAATCAAATAAACACATAAACATAACAAAAGTCATATGAAAATGATACTAAACTATACTAAATAGCTATGCATATTTACATTATATCATAATCCAAACTCCTTAAATCAATTTTCTCAAATCTTTACTCTTCTTAATTTTCTTTGAACTCCATTTATCCTTGTTTTAATTTATTAAGCCCTATTCACCCCCCTAGGGCATTTTCATTTGGTATCAGAGCTTAGGTTCTAGGTACTTAGTTGCTAGAATTCAAGCTCATGTGGAGTAAATCTTTTTCTTTTCAATCCTTTAGACCATTCTTTGATGGGAGTGACTATGCCTTTTGGAAAAAAAAAATGGAGCTTTATCTTGATAGTGATTCCATTAGATTATGGGATGTATTTTTAGATGGGTGGAACCTTCCCATGAAAATGGAAGAAAACATTCAAGTTCCAAAGGAAAGAAATGAGTGATCTCAAAAAGAAAGAGAAGAGAATTACAAAAACAAAAATGCTATGTTGATTCTTATTGCTT
The DNA here is from genome assembly GCA_949671775.1 of Mallotus repandus. Taxonomy (NCBI): domain Eukaryota; kingdom Viridiplantae; phylum Streptophyta; class Magnoliopsida; order Malpighiales; family Euphorbiaceae; genus Mallotus; species Mallotus repandus. The sequence goes on from CATIWM010368287.1 coordinate 666, forward strand.
CCATATCAAGAGAGGAAGGAGGCAAACTTCAACATTGTATTTTGGCCAAGGAAATGTGGGAGACCTTGGAGGATCGTTATGAAGGCAACATCCAAGTGAGATCCAAGAAAGTTCAACTCCATGTCTATGAGTATGAACTCTTTAAGATGAAGCCTCATGAGAGCATCATTGAAATGAAAAATTGATTGAATGCCCTCTTGACAACCTTAAAGAAGTTGGGCAATCACTACTCTAAGGAAGAAGTCAACACCAAGATTCTAAGAGTGCTACCCAAGAAGGATTGGGATTCAAGAGTAACTTCAATTGAAGAATCTTATAATCTCTCCAAGATTTCAACCGACATCCTCATTGGTAAGCTTCTCACTTATGAGCTTGCCTTGAGACAAAGGGAAGAGGAACAGGAAGAAAAAGAGAAAAAGAAGAGACTTGCATTCACAAGACTTAAGTGATGAAAGTGAACTTGAAAATTCAAGTGAAGATGATGAAGAAATTGCATCATTCACAAAATACTTCATAAAGTACTTAAAGAAGAAAAACTTGAGCAATCACAAAGAATGTAAGAAGAGTAACTCTAAGAGATCCAAGGAAATTACTTATTATGAGTGCAAGAAGCTCGATCACCTTAGGAGTGAATGTCCAAGGCCTAAGCACAAAAGAAAAGGAGGAAAAGAAAGAATAAAAGCCATCAAAGCTACTTAGGATGACTCTTCCGAATCAGAGATGGAGAAGAAGCAACTAGAAGCTACCAACCTTTGTTTCATGGCATGAGAGGACAACTTTGAGGTACCCTTTACTTCTTACTCCTCTTGTGATAATTCTTGTGATGATTTATGTAATTATGAGCTTGATGATGAAGATGAGGTTCTTGATGATGAGAGCTTCTTAGTTAGAAAATTAGTTTTAAAGTGTCAAAATTTACTTTTAAAGAAAAATATTTATAAACAAAATTTTTAAAATTTTCTAAGAGATTTGAGGAATTAAAATTAGAATTTTCAAATGTTAATTCCTTAAATGAAAAACTCACTCTCAATTTGAAAGCCTCATATTCTTTGAAAGATGAGTTTGATAAAGTTAAAAAAGAAAAAGAAATGCTTTCAAAGGAGGTTTTAGAATTAAAAAGTTTCATTTCCAAATTTTGTAAAGGAAAAGAAACACTTGACAATCTTTTAAATTCCCAAAGATTTTGAAATGAGAAATTTGGACTTAATTTTTCTAATGAAGGCTTTACATCATCAAGTCCCTCTAAATTTATCAATGCTACTCTTTCCTCATCCCCCACTCATTGTGAGAGCTCTCAAGCTTAAGATTTTAAGACTAAGAGTCTTATGAATTCAAGTGCCAAGGGAAAGCCTTTAAAGCCAAATATTCCCAAGGCTCAAGATTTCAAGGCTAAGGCTAAGAAATCTCAATCGCATCGTGCATTCATGTATCATAATAAGAGGTACACACATATGCATATTAGGTTTAAAAAACTCATTCATAATTGTCTTTGTGAAATGCATGCTCATCCTAGACCAATTATATCTAGAAAAGCCACCAACCATCATACTTATGCTAAACTTGCATATGTTTGTAGGAAAAATAGATTTGCTAAAATTAGATGCTTTATTGCATGAAATTAGGACACACTAACAATGTGTGTTACTATAGACTACACCATAATCTCCTATCTAAAAATTATTTTAAGACAAACAAACCTAAACCAACTAAAGTTTGGGTTCAAAAAGGTGTTTGATCTCATTTTGGGTAGGAGTGGTTGAAGTTTTCCATGTGCTAATTATTGATAAACTAATAAAATCAATTTATATAGTTCGTTAATAGATATGCAAACTTCAATTTGTCTAAAAAGAATTTGACCCTTTGCATGATCAAAATACTTTTAAAAAATTGCTAATTTTTTATATACAATTCTCTCATTATTTTCCACTTGGTATGCCTTACTCTTTAAAAATCTCTTTGGACCACATATTGAGAATCATGATTGCCATCGTCATTTCTTAATACACTTGACTTATGTTTTACTTTTCATAATTCACTCTCAATTTGATTTTTTATTTGGTATCAATAGACATCATTTTTATGTTCACTTCTTTTTCAATTGGTACCCTCATTGTTCATTTAATTTCACTTGTTTCTCATTTAGTATCTCTCTCATTTAGTTTCTTCCCTTTTTCACTTTGATAAAGGGGGAGAGAAACTTGGCATTTTGAATGATAATAATTGTGATTAAATTATAAATAGAATGCCAAAAAAGAGGGAGAAACTAAATATTTAAGATGATTGAGTTATATTTAACATCTTTTACTCACCTTAGCATATATTGAGGGGAAGAACTTTTAAAACTCCTTAGTATATGATTGAGGGGGAGTATCATAAAAAATATGCACACACATGCACTTAGTGATTTTTAATTATCATTCAAAAATTGATTGTCAAAGTCAAAAAGAGGGAGATTGTTGACCTTTTGCATGATTAAGGTCATGATTAATCTCAATTCAACCTTTATTTTGACTTAAACTATCAATTTTAGATCATTAATGCTTTTGTATTCAAGTGTGTTTCTAAGCATAGGCACTCAATTACATTCAATAAAAGTAAAATTAATTGACCTAGCTTTGAAACATATTTTAAGACATTTGAATCATATTTAAAGTCTTTAAAGACCTCTAAACATGTTCCCTTAAGTATAGGAAAAGAACCAAGTGCAAAGGAGAGCGTTCAGAGGCAAATGGACAAGTTTATATGAGGGCAGCCTACGCTCATGATCTTGAGAACTACCCTCAAGATCCCAAGCCTACCCTCACGATCCTGTTGAGCCTCATGTCTGAAATGGGAGAAAGGAGGCTGCCACGCTCACGGTCTATGCTCATGATTCCGAGCTGATTGTGAGCGTCACCAACTGTCACTTTTTACAAATAACGGTTATATTTTTCAACCCTCATGATCATGAGCCTATGCTCATAGTCTTGAGCATCTGAAATCCTGCAAAAATTGAAATTACTTTTAATAAAGAAGGAAGAGGTTGCGAACGAATTTAATGGCTTCCAACAACTATTTTTCACTCTCCAACTATAAAATTGAAGACTTGAAACTTCATTTAAGTAGGTACACACTTTGAATGAGCACTCAATTTATTCTTAGCATTTGTAAAGCTCATTAATTCTCTTCTACATTTTAATTTATTGAGTGTGGTTGTGTGTTCTAACTTAGATTCTTCTTCTTCTTCTTCTTATTTCTTGGGCTGAAAAAGGAAGTGAGGAACTAAGTTTAGAAGGAATTGGTTTAAGTATTAGCCATTGAAACACTTTGGTTTTAGTTGTGGTTTGAGTTGAGCTAAGAAAAACTCATTCGTGTGAAGGTTTGAGTTGAGCCTTGAAAAACTCTTGTAAAGGTTTGAGTTAAGCCTTGAAAAACTCTTATGTAATCAATCTTGAAATAAGATTGAAGTGGGTGATTGAAAATCCTAACTTGAGGCTAAGTTAGGTGGAGATGTAGGATTGGTTATAATATGAACTCCTTAAATCAATTGTTTTAAATCTCTACTCTTCTTAATTTTCTTTGAACTCCATTAATTCTCGTTTTAATTTATTTAGCCCTATTCACCCCCCTCTAGGGCATTTTCACTTTCTTGTAAGGTTAATTGTCAATAAAAAATATAATTAATTTGATAAAATATAAAATCATTGTAGAAACTATATATCTAAATTAAAGTCAATTATATATCACTCGTTTTGTTTTGGCTGCATAGTTTTCTTTGTGTTCTCCTCATGTAGAATGTAACCCTAATTTATAAATCTTTCATTGTCTTCACTAACTCCTTTTCTCAAAAAAATTTCTCTTATGAATTTAATGGTCCCTAGAAGCCAATAACTCTAACTCACTAATGAAAAGGAACCAAAGATGGATGATCAAGTCTACTGCTGAACCTAACAATAGCAGATGCTCATCACACAGGATAACTAAAAAATTGTCTAGTAGGTAAGATTCTAAGTCCAAGATCCAACTCAACGAACTTAGTTTTGCATATTTTATCTTAAGTTTGGAGCTTTGCATCTAAATTCAAAAGTTTTAGATTTGAAGCTAAGAAACACTTTCCTGTTCCAATTCTTTAACCAAGAAGATCAAGAACGTGTGAAATATGGTGTTCCGTGGTCAATGCGTAGGAATCTTATTGTCATTACAAAGGATGAGATCTCTCTCAGGATCAACAACAACCATGCTTACAACCCATGGATTCATGTATGGCTTTTGAAGAAGACAATTGATCATCTATTTCTAGATCAATTTATCAACCAAAGCCCTATTTCTCTCTCACAAAGAATTGATAAGCTAACACAAACATGTCAGCTTCAACTTTCTAGCATAGGGCGTAAGACAAATCGCTTATCGGGAGTCAAGACAAATCGCTTATCGGGAGTCTTATCTTTGAGTGTTGAAGAAGATAAATTGATGGAGAGCCCAAAACCTACCTTTTCTACCACCTACAACCATCATAATGATGGCTATTAAAAAGGAAAGCTAGCAATACCCCAAACAAAAGCAACCAAAGACTAATCAGGGCCTCAGGGGAAAAGAAAAAAGACTAGTATCGAGCCCAGTGAAAATGAAAACTCAAGCCAAGCCGACAAAAATGATTTCCAGCCCAAGCCAAAACAAAGCAAATCAGAAGGAAGCCTAATCTCCTTCAAGCTCGACCAGGGAATGGTTGCTTTTAAGCTAAAGTGCTAGCCTAAACATAATGAAAAAGCCCTTCAAAAAATCTCTAAAAAATTAACTCTGTCTCGAAGATAGAACAATTATGTGAGCAATGGAGTTCCTTTTAGGGAAGAACCTATCCACCTCTGGAATAGGTGATAAAGCCATAACATGACATATCAGAAAATTCAAGTTGAAGGACTTGGTAAGATCCTTTCATGCTCCTGTTAGTAACATTAATGACCTTATTGCTGATTTAGTCAATTCTTTGACGACTTGCTAGAAAGTTCATCTTCCTAAATGCCTTTTCTTTTTTGGTTTTTGCTTGGTGTTAGTCAAACTTATTACTTCTACCCTGATATATGTAAAAGTAAACTTGTGACCCTCACCTCTTTGGGACTGTATGTTAAGTCTTTAACTCTTGTCTCTTTTACGAGACTTCTGTTATTATTTGCCTTTTGGCTAATGAAGTTTCAATTGTTAAAAAATTAAAGTTAATTTTATTATATATATATATATATATATATATATATATTAATTTGAAATAAAAAAAATCTTGAGCTTTTTTTTAGAAATTAAAAAAAATCCTGAATTGTAATAGTATATAGGGAAAAGGTGCAATTTAGACCTTGAACTCGGGTCCAAAGTTGACATTGGACCCTAATATAACTTTTTTTAAAAAGTGGACCTTAATCTTTAAAAATTTGAACATATTGAACCCTTCTTCAAGAAATTAAGCATTTTTTCAAAAAATTGTTACAATTAAGTCCAAAAAATCAAAATCAAGTTTTACTTTAATATTGATTAATAAAAATTGGTTCGAAATAACAATGAAAATTGATGAAATTGGTTTCAAAATATAAATTTATGAAGTTTTTAAGAATTTAAAAATTTTTTATTGTTAAAAAATATATTTAATTTTTTTTTGAAAATGTAAAAAAAGTGAAAAAAATATTTTTTAGACCTAGAAATTTTAAAAAAGTTACAAATTTTACAATTAGGTTATACACACACTCACATATATATATATATAAGAATTATAAAATTTTTATACAGTTAATACACTTTTAAAATTTTTTATAGATTTAAAAATTATTAAAAAATTATTGAGTGCATGGAAATTTTTTATTCTTTTTTATTTAAATGTATGTCATTTGATTATAAATTTTTAAAATTTTTTGGTTTATATAAAAAATAATTTTAATTTTTAAATTTCTAAAAAAATTAGCAAAATATATTTCTAGATATAAATTTTTTTAAAAAATTTAAAAACTTCATAAATTTATATTTTAAAACCAATTTCATCAATTTGCATTATTATTATTCGAACTAATTTTTATTAATCAATATTAAAGTAAAACTTGATTTTGATTTTTAATTTTTGGACTTAGTTATAACCATTTTTTAAAAAACAACTCAATTCTTTGAATAAGAATTCAATATGTTCGAATTTTTAAAAATTAAGGTCCATTTTTAAGAAAAATTATATTAGGGTCCAATGTCAACTTGGATCCGAATTCCGGGTCCAAATTGTACCTTTTCCCTAGTACATAATCGTTTGGCTTGATCTTGATATTGCTTGATTGCACACAATGATAAAACCTACTTCTTCAATTCAGTCTAATACTTGTATTTAATTATATGATTTGATGCATTGGGCTCTGCACGTGTTATAGCCTCCAAGTTATGATTGCCTTGCATTAAAAATTGGCAGCAGAGCAGAGACTGGGTGGGAACTGGATAATGCCTATATTACAAGGAAGAACATGAAACCTTGATGATACATGCATCGTGTGCTGCCACGTGTAACTCATGGGTACCAATCACAGACCGCCCACTCCTCCACCCTTTCTTTCTTTGCCACTTTTTGTCTCTCTTTTGTTTATTTTGCATCTTTTCTTTTTGGGTCTTTGAGGAGGTCTCTCACTATCTTACATCCATTTGGGTTTCTGTTTCTTTTTGTACTTGTGTCCACTTCACATTCTTTTGAGTGTCAAGAAAAAAATGGATATTGAAGGGAAAATAGTGAAATCAAGATTCAAGAGTGTGTGTGTATTTTGTGGTAGCAGTACTGGGAAAAGGGACTGTTATAGAGATGCTGCCATGGAGTTAGCTCAAGAACTTGTACAAAGCCTATGACTTTTCTTCGTTTTGCTCATTTTTGTTGTCTGCTTTGCATGACATAGCTAAAAGGTTTGTCTTTTTTTTTTTCTTCTTTTGGAAGGTGACAAGAAGATTGGAACTTGTATATGGTGGAGGGAGTATTGGGCTTATGGGTTTGGTTTCTCGAGCTGTTCATTCTGCTGGAGGAAATGTTCTTGGGTGCGTATATAGACATGTTTCCTCGCTTCTTCTTCATTTTCGTGTGCTCTCATGGTTTGGCCTAATTTTGTTTTGTTTTTTGGTTTCTAGGATCATACCCAGAACTCTGATGAGCAAAGAGGTAAATGTTCATATATTAATTTTTTTCTGGCAATTTTGATTGCAGTAGAAACGATGACTAAGGAATTCGTTGTATGCCTATATGATCAAGATTGTTATGTATAAATGTTGTTATTCCCAGATAACTGGTGAAACAGTTGGAGAAGTAAAGCCAGTAGCCGACATGCACCAAAGGAAAGCAGAAATGGCCCGCCATTCTGATTGTTTTATAGCCCTACCAGGTCCCATTCCTCTCTTTTTCATCAATAGAATATGCAAAAACCCATACCCTGTAACCTTTTTGTTCTCTTTAGTAATCAATGGTTTTTTCTTTTTTTTTTTCTCTCTCAAAATGTCTCCACGTTGGTTTCATCAGGTGGGTATGGAACTTTGGAGGAGTTGTTGGAAGTCATCACTTGGGCTCAGCTTGGTATCCATGATAAGCCTGTAATTAACCAGCCATTCCCTTAAAAACCTATAATTAATTATATGGGTTTTCAATTTCAATATCAAAAAACCATGACTTCAAGTTGAAGTTGTGTTTTTTGTTTTTTGTTTTTTGTTTTTATTGTTTTTCAAAAAACAAAATATTTTGCAGGTGGGTTTGCTTAATGTTGATGGTTACTACAACTATCTTCTGACTTTCATTGACAAAGCCGTAGATGATGGCTTTATCAAGCCTTCCCAACGCAACATCATTGTCTCTGCACCAAATGCCAAGGAACTTGTTCAAAAACTTGAGGTGGGTTTTACTTCAGTATCAATTGTTTGGTGGTTCAAAAATGGAAAAGACAATCTGGCGTTTCAAGAAAGAATCTTTATCAGTATAGCTTGTTATGGTGTGGCTTTCTGTTGCTTTTTCTCTTATGTCTGTTGTTTGCTTGCAAATAATGATGGCACTGTTTTGTTTTTTGATTATGACTAGGAGTACGTGCCTGTATGCGATGGAGTCATAGCCAAGGCAAGGTGGGAAGTTGAGCTGCAACAACCACCACCACTTCCACCACCACAGCAACAACCACAAGTGGTGGCGGGGTTCACTGCTACCACTTTACAGACTGAGGTCGCTCTATAAAAGGGAGACAAAAAAAAAGAAAGGAACCCAAGTTCGGAAAAGAAAGAAAGGTGTTTTATTATCAGGCTTCTATCTTTCTTTGCCTTTTGGTCTCATCTGATGATTTTGGGGGTCACGTACCAACAACCATATTCCATTATGGTATTGGAAGGTTTTTGAATGACTTGATAATTAAAGGAAAGTCTGTCTTTTTTGTATGTTATTATATATTTGCTTTAACAAAAGGAAAAGAAAACAAACAAATGTAGTTCATTGAACTTGTGGGTATTAATTAGCTCTTTGTATTTTTCACCTCGAATTATGTAAAAACGTACTTTATAACTATGTACATAAAAGCAACAAGAAGGAAAGTCCAAAAGAATGGCTGCAGCTTTATAATATTTAAATGCATGCTACATTAATTATTTGATGATACAAAGTCTTGGGTTGGGAGGTTTTATCATTCTGTTAACGTCTTTTTAAGGTACAGTTATACGTTTGTGTATGGTCTCTGATGGTGAGATGATTTCATTGGCATCATTTTGAAGCAGTGGAGTGTTGGTACAAATAATAGTGGTGGTGGCCATGTAAGTTGCTTTTTACCCAACTTGGTTGTGTGGTTGGGCTGTGTGCTGAGGCATTTTCAGTCGTAGACTGCAGACTACTACAGCTCATTCACAAGGACACCAGATTTTTTGAACTGTATCTCCAGCGAGGGTGAGATAACGTACCAACCCACAAACCCAGCTTTGTCAAAACTTCCTGTAAATGGGCAACTAACCAAGTTTTTTAGAAGCTGGCATGCATGGAGTGGTAAAATGCATCACAACCGCTTACTATGGTTCATGTTCTGGTGTTGTACCGAATGGATAACACATTTTGAATATTATACATTTAGTTATTAAGAAATGTGTATATAATATATATAAGAGAAGAATTTTTTAATAATATATATTTATCTTAGGAGTAAGTTTCAATTTACAAAACATAATCAAGGTGCCATTTCAAACACTGATTTTGAAGTAGTTTGGGCCGGATTTCGATAAAGAAAATAAGTGCCAACTGGTCATTAATTCTAGCCTCTAGAGTGAGCTTTTCTCCTAAGCCCATATCGAATATAACTTCGCTTTCAAATCAAAATGGCCAATTTTCATCAGTTAACTAAGCAATAAATGTGCCATAGCATATGCAAGCAAAGCCCATTGTTATGTCTAGAGACACGAGCTTTATGAGACAAATTGTCAAAAAGAAGTGTGCTTATTAATTTATTTTCAATTAATTGAGGTCTAACTCAGTAAATTGTCAACACTAATATCTCCAAACCAAAATTCACCTTTAACAAAATACCTTAATTAACATAATGCAATCAACATATGTCCTTTGATATTGTGGGGACATATGGTGTTGTCAAATTGAGATAAAAGGAGGGGATTGGCTGGGGCTATTTTCTATCTTTGTACTTTAG
>CATIWM010368293.1:0-12593 GCA_949671775.1 Mallotus repandus
ACAAACAAGGAAACCTAAAATGCATTTGGAAAACAAAATTAACATCCTAAGAACATAAAAACATAAAATCATATGCAAAATAAACAATATAGCTACTAAAATACTCCTAAATAAGTATGCATTTTTGCATTGCATCAGCCTCTCATAGAAAAGCTCTGCTCAGTCAATGGCAAACTGTCCAAATGTTGAATCAAGTGGTTAATGGAGTAACGAAATGTAATTCCACCTCTCAATGGTCTAAGCCTGTAGATGGTTTGTTCGAGTGCAATGTTGATGCAACCATTGATTCTGAGCTAAGAAGGCAGGGACGAGATGTATGGTGAGGGACTCAAATGGAGGCTTTATCGCTGCTCAGCAGTCAGTATTGAATGGTGTGTCTGATCCTTTATTAGTTGAATCAAGCTACTCATCTCCTTGCACGAGCAACTATTTCTTTGTCTGATAAGAAAGTGTGGATTAATAATGCTCCACACTTCATTGTTGATATTTTCTTTCAGATCTGCAATAAAGTTCATGGTTTTTTACAGTAAAAAAAAAAAAAACCATTACCATTTTCTGTGTCTATTTAAGCCAAGCATAATTCCAACTTGATGGAAAAATGCTTATGGAGAGCAAACATTTGATCTTCGTTGATATCATCTGCATTTGATATTGGCAATGACAACCAATTTGGTGTTGTTTGGATGAATCAAGGCTCTGTCCATAATGCCAACAATGAATAAAGACTCTGTTTACATGTGTAGACTCCAATGTTTGCCCCTTTCAAGTTTTCATGTGCAGAATTGTCCACAAGATGGGGTATGGTGATGGCTTCAAGTGGGTCTCTCAGTACATCAAATAGAGTTTTGGAAAACATCTGGCCTTTGTATTCTTTTGGAGCTTTTCCCATCATTTTTGTAGTGTCCCTTACAGTTAGAATGAAAATGGAATTCTTGTATGTCAATTGATAGATTGGTTCGATGATTAACATCATTAGAAACACTTGCTCTATAACTAGACCACTGTGCAACCGGTGTTTATTGACAAACAAAGTTGTGTGCATGTGCAACTATTTTTAGACGGATTATGTTATCCCTTAATTAATAAGGTCATGGTCATAGTTTTTCGACTTCCAATAATTTATATTTTTTGGATCAAGGATTTCTCCTTAGCTTCTAAATAAAGCTTGAAAATGTTGGTTTTGTAACATAGCATTTGATAATTAGATTGCGCGAGACTATTTGCCTCTGCAATTTATGGGTTTATTGTTAACCTGGAACAACAGAAATCCACCAACAATACCAACTATCAACTTTTTTTAAAAAAAAAGACATTGAAAAGATGCTGATGTGGCAGAAGTATTAAAGTGATGAGACAAAAATACCCTTTGCCACGTCAGCATTATTGACGATGTTAGACAGATTTTGATTTTTTGCTAACGGTTTAAAGCTCAGGGTACCACTTTGTTAGAGTTCAAACCACATATCAGAAAGTGATTATGGTTTAAATCACAAGGTATTTATTTATACTTTTTCCTATTTTATTTTTTCTCCAAAATGAAAAGAAGAAAACCTAAACAACCGGGCATCGATCTATTTAATCTTTCATAACTGAAGTTGAAATTAAAGCAAAAAAAAAAAAAATTCATTCATTCAATGGCTAATGGAGTCCATAAAAATCTTGTGTTAACTTGTATGTTTTTCTTAATAGCATTCTCTCAAGTGTTGAGCATTAGATTTGTTAATGGAAACAGGACTTCAGAGGTTTGTGTTATTACTTAATTGCTTGAATAGTTTTTTTTTTCTTTTTTTTTTTTGAATGTTCATTTTCTTGAAGAAAGGTTTACTTTTTGATTACAGGCTGAGAATGGTGATGCATTTGAGTGTGTTGACATGTACAAACAACCTACTTTTGGTCATCCACTTCTCAAGAATCATACTATACAGGTATTCATCTTAAAACCCCTGATTTTCTGTGCATCATTTCCTCTTTTTTTATTTTTTTATTTTTATTTTTTATCACTAGATCAATGCACTATAGCTTGTACACATTGAATTTAAACAATTATGTATTTTTTTTATCTGATGTTACAGATAAGACCCAGTTCATATCCAGCTGGATTAAATGCAGGAAACAACACACAGCCCTTATCAAAGGAGTGTCCTGAAGGAACAGTACCAATTAGAAGAACACTTCTAAACAACAACCCTTAAGCTAGTCCAGTTACTCCAAATAGTGCAGGTCCAAGGAGATTTGGCCTCCTAGGTCGTGAGGTAACACTAATTTCAATTGTGGCTGTCTTTTGTTGTTGTTGTTTTTTTTTTTTTTTTTTTTTTTTAAAAGGGTTAGTTGAAAAAGAATACATGAATTTTAGTAGTTTTCGCAATTTAAGCAGAAATTTATAATTTTGACAAATTAACATGTGAACTTTCAATTTTTTAAAATTTGATAAACTGGTTGAAAATCTAATCAAATAAAAAATAAAAAGCTATTCTTATTATATAACCTAATTTTAAATGAATATTTTTTTAAAAAAATATATAGATAAAAATATTTAAATAAAACTAAATTCATTATTTTCTTCTTTAAAAGAAAAGATATTTTAACCAAATAACATATGTTCATAATTGGCATGCACTTAAAACAAAATCATATGTGACATCCATTTTTTCGATTACAAAATCTTGCTAGATTTAATATCATTAAATTGGAAGAAACTCTTTTTATTTGTATACATATTCATATGAGAAACATTTTGTTTTTGTTTGAATAAAGATTTGAAATTTAATTGATATTCTTACTTGTGAGAATTGTTGAGGTTTCCAGTTCAAATCTCCACTGTTACCCTCCAGAAATGTTAATAAGTGTTAAAAGTAGAGATTTAGGAGATCTGATAATTCTAAGAAAACCATAGTCCACAATTTATTTATTTCATGTTCTTTTTATTGATTACTTTGATTTTTCTATATGAATATTTAGACTGCCCAAGTTAATGCGCAAGCTGACATTTACAATGGACTTGGAGCCTACCGTGGAGCACAAGGAACCTTTAATGTATGGAATCCAAAGATAACTGGTGCCGGAGAATTTAGTTCAGCTAAAATTCGGGTTGCATCAGGTGTAGGATATTCTACACAAAACATAGAGTCTATAGAGGCAGGTTGGCAAGTAAGTTCACTAAGATAATAATAATTTTTTTTTCTAATTTTCCGATTTAATTAGCCTTTAAGTCCAAATTTCTTGTATTTAGGTGATGTTTACAAATTAGGCTATCGTTTTTCAGATTTTTCCTGGTGATAAACAATCAAAATTCTACGTTTTTTGGACGGTAAATTTTGTTGAAATCTTCTCATGAATATTTAAGTTTTGAAATTTTTATTCATCAATATATATGTAATATATAATCACGTCAAATAGTTCAACCGGCTCAACTATAATTAACCACTTTAACTGGTTCATATATATATATATATATACTTTTTTTTTCGTTTTATATATACATACACAACTATAATTTGCATATTTTCACGTGGTTGGGCAGGTTGATAATTACAAAAAAACAGGCTGCTACAATCTTGAATGTTCTGGATTTGTGCAAACCAGCAAAAATATGCAGTTGGTTATCCTATAAATCCAATCTCCACCTATGGTAGCGTCCAATATCAAGTGCAATTAACTATAAAGAAGGTATCATATAATTTATTATTATTTTTTAAGTTCTTGTGAGAATTGCGCTTTTCTTTCAATTAACTTGGGGAAATTGTTGAATAGTTTATTTCAGGATAGGGAGAGTGGGCACTGGTGGCTCCGAAGGGATGGAGAGGATATAGGATACTGGCCAGTAGATCTTTTCAGTCAGATGAATCAGAGAGCATTTTTTGTAAGTTGGGGTGGGGAGGTATTTAATTCTGGAATATTATCTAACGGTAAGCATACCTCTACACAAATGGGAAGTGGCCATTTTCCTGGTGAAGGCTTTTCGAAAGCCGCTTTTATATCACATCTTGGAGTTATTTACGAGGGATATGATGTAGTGAGAGAACCTGTAAACATTACACGATTTGTGACAAAAGCTTCCTGCTACGATATGCTGCTTGGAAAAAAGGGCGTGCGCGGTTTGGGAGTTCACATATACTTTGGTGGTCCTGGACATTCAGCACAATGCCCATAGAGCCAAAGGAAGATAATATGGTGCATTTCTGATGGAAGCAAAGATTAGTCAATTATTGGCACACATGTTTATCTCACCTAATATTACCATCATCAACAATGGATCAATCAATCAATCAAGAGTTTCATGAAAAGTAATAGTAATAAGATTCCTATACACCGGGGTAAATGAGAAAATTTAACATAAAAATTAACATCATTTTTGCCGTTTATTTATCTTGGAATTTAATATATATTTTTTTATAAAAACTATAAATGTTATAAAGGAAGGTGTGAGTCAGCCTCTCACTAGTCCAATAGTAAACATGACACCCCTGTAAAAGAGGGAGGTTCGAATTCCCCAGCCCTCTCCCTCTTAAAAAACGCTTAGTTATAACCAAACTTGTTTCAAAAACAAAAAATAGTACTCTCTCTCTCTCTCTCTCTCTCTCTCTCTCTCTCTCTCTATATATATATATATATATATATATATATATATATTAATTAGTATACACCACGAATTTTACATGTGATTTTTTATATTGTTAAACCCATCTTATATAAAATAAACTTTAATTTTGAATTAAATAATTTTACATGATTACTAATTACTTGAAAGTACAATTTTTAAAATTTAAAAATGGAAAATAAAAATTGTCAAAATATGTATTTTATTATATTCATATAAAAAGATATTATTTTTAATTCAGTGGTATAATTTGAGTAAATTTTCTATATTAGAAATTATATTTCATCTTTTAATCTTTTAATTATAATTGTAATTAATTACTATGAAAACAAAAAAAGTTAATAAATTAGTTGAGAATGATATGAATTGTCTATTGATCATAGTAACGTGAGATACATATAGAGTACAGGGATAAGAGTCCTAACCTGAATATACAACTGATAAAGATAAGTAGTATGACAAATACAAGTATATAAATAATATCTAATACCCCCTCAATAAGGGACAGGTCATCTGTAAAGTAGCCTGAGCTTATCGAAGAAAGCTTGGAAGACCGGTTTAGATAACGGTTTGGTCATGGCATCTGCTAGCTGATCAGACGTGGATATGGAACCAACCGTAAGTTTCCTAGCAGCCATTTGTTCTTGCACTAAATGGAAATCAACTTCGACGTGCCGAGTGCGGGCTTGAAATGCTGCATTATTAGAGACAAAGATGGCTCTTAAATTGTCACACCAAATATGTGGTGCTCGAGGAGAAAGGACACCAAGCTCATGAAGTAATTTGGACAGCCATTTGAGTTCAACAACATTGGCTATGGTTGTAAACTCTAACTCAGTAGAAGAACGAGCCACAGTTACATGTTTTTTGAATTCCAACCAACCAAATTATTACAGAAATAAATGAGGAAATCTCCAGTGGAACGCCTGTCATCAAGGCTACCAACCCAGTTCGCATCTGTGAAGGCTGTGAGTTGAGTAGAAGATGATTTTGTGATTACCAAACTACATGAAAGAGTTCCTTTGATAACGCGAAGCAACCGTTTTAATGCTTGCAAGTGGTGAAGTGTTAGGGCATGCATAAACTGTGTTAATTTATTCACAGTGAAGTATATATCTAGTCGAGTGAAAGTGATGTATTGAAGAGAGCCATAGCATTGAAGATACTTCAAAGCTTCATCATGCGAGTCGAATATGTTTTATGAAGAGTAGTACCTAGCACCATAGGTGTCGAAATAGGTTTACAAGCTGACATGTTCATCATCTTAAGAATGCCTTCAATATATTTTTATTATGACAACAAGAGACCAACAGATGTGGAAGAACCCAACAAATATTTCAAATTACCAAGGTCACGTAAAGAGAAGGCAGTAGACAGCTTGTCAATCACAGTAGAAACAAAGTCGACATTGTTACTTGTTAGAACTATATCATCAGCATAGATGAGCAAGAAATAAATTTTAGAACCATGTTGATAAATAAAAAAAGATGACTTAGCGTGTGAACCCTTAAAGCCAGTGTCAATAAAAAAAGTACTTAGTTTGTGAAACTAAGCGCGCACGGAGCCTGTTTGAGTCCATATAGGGACTTGCACAATTTACACACATAATTAGGATATCTCTTATCAATAAATCCCTGAGGTTGCTTCATATACACTGTTTCTTGGAGATCACCATGCAAGAATGCATTACTTACATTAAGTTGACAAAGCAACCAGCCACGAGAAACAACAATTGAAAGTATAGTGTGAATAGTTATTGGCTTTACTACTAGACTGAAGGTCTCAGTATAGTCTAATCCATGCTCCTGGGTATAACCTTTAGCCACTAAACAGGCCTTGAACCGTTTAATACTACCATTAGCATGCCATTTCACTTTGTACAACCATCTATTGCCCACAATATTGGCATTGGAAGGAGGTGGGACTAAATCCCAAGTATTGGTGCTGTAGAGAGCATAGAGTTCAGAAAGCATGGAATCACGCCATTTTGGAAAGTGGATGGCTTTAGAGAAGCTAGTGGGTTTAATATCAAGTTCTAGTTTTTTGGTAGTGTGAAGAGCAAATGGACAATGAGTGAGATTGGCATGGTGACGTGTTTTGGCAGTAGGACGTAGAGTCATTACATGACTACGAGAAGGAGGAACAGGTGGTTGTGGTTGTGAGGAGTCATTGGTAAGATGAGATAATGGTAAGTCAACAAATAGTTAAAGACCATCAGGATTAAAAATTTGATGATGTCATTTAGATAGGATAGTATTGGGAGAAGATGTTGGGGTGGACAGAGGTGAAGTTTGGGTAGTAGGTTAGGTAGGAGATGAGGATTGAGTTGTAGGTGAAGATGAAGATGTAGAAGATAATGATAAAGAAGAGTTGTTAGAAAAAGTAGGAGAAGAGTTAGGAGATAAACCTGAAGAGGACTCTGTGGAAGGATTGAATTGAGACCATGGTAGTTGGAGCTGCAACCAAGGCACGTGATTGGTGTTAGAATCTGAATGAAGTTGGGAAGGTGTGGTGGGAGAAGAACGTTTTTAAAAGAAAAAAGAAATTTATCAAATTTTACATGTCTGGCCATATAAATTTTTCCAGTGTCTTTGTTATAGCACCTATAACAATGGTAATGAGGAGAATAACCTAAAAAAATGCATTGCTTGGTTCTAAAGGAAAATTTATGCTGATTAAAGGTCTTTAGAGTGGGTAAACAACACAACCAAAAACTCTTAAAAATAAATAATATGGAGATTTTTAATACAATATTTGAAATGGAATTTTTTTGAGAGAGATTGGGTTGGCATTCTATTAATCAAGAAAATTGATGTCTCAAAGGCATAATGCCAAAATTTAAAAGGAACACCTGAATGTCCCAACAAAGTGAGACTAATATCCACAATATGGCATATTTTACATTCGATAGTCCCATTTTGTTCATGTGTATGGGGACATGCCAAGCGATGCAAAATTCCATTTGATTGGAAAATTTTAAATAATGGTCAAAATTCACCTCTCTAGTTAGAATTGAAAGACTTAATAGAAGAATTAAATTATTTTTCAACAAGAGTTTTAAATTGATATAATACATTGGCAACATCACTCTTATTTTTTAAAAGAAACAACCAAGTAAACAATGAAAAATCGTCAATAAAAATAACAAAATACTTGTCCCCATTAGAAAAAGAAATTGGAGCAAGCGTCAAACATCAGAATGTATCAACTCTAATGGTTGAGAACTGCGATGTTTAATTTGTGGATGGTAAGGACTTACGATGCAGTTTCCCAAGACAGCAAGCATGATTAGTATTTGAAGAAGCAGTTTTATTTGAGCATGGTAACCGAAGTTGTTGAAGAAGTTGGCGAACAACATTGGTGTGAGGATGACCTATACGAGCATGCCATGTCTCTAAATTGGCAAGATATGCTACAACTCGAGGAGGAAGTTTGTCAAAAGGTGATTGCAGCTTGTAGAGGCCCAATTCACTTATTTCTTGAAGAAGAGTTTCCTTGGTCTGTTGATCCTTAACAAAACAATGGTCAGGGAAAAATTCGAAAAAATAATTATTATCAAGACAAATTTCTTAACAGATAATAAAGGTTTTTGAACTTGAGGAACATACAGAATATTTTTAAGAAGCAAAGAATTTTTGGAAGATGGAATAGAACATAAACCAATATAAGTAATAGATAAGTTACAACCATTACCAACTGTAACTTTTTCATTGCCCTTATATTCATCAGCAATGCTGAGGGAGGAAAGATACGGTGTTATATGATGGCTTGCTCCGGTGTTTGGATACCACTCAGATTGTATGGAAGAGTGCGGTGGATAACCCCGAATTAATATATTAGCATGAGAAGGATTATAAGCACCACAAGATTGCCTTGATTCAGAAAAAACACCAGAAAATCGTGACTCATTCTGCCTATTGATGCCATGAAACTTGAATTTGAGAGAAGAATCAAACCTACGTCTGCAATCAAGGGCAGTGTGGTTTGTATAGCCACATATTTGGCAAGAAATAGTACTGCTGCTGTTATCACAACCATAGGAGTGTAGAGCACCATGACCATAAGAGGAAGCAGCTCTTCGTTCATGACCTTGGTTGTTGAAACGATTGAAGGAGGAAGAATGCTGGACAACATTTGCAACTGGTAGAGGATAAGATTGCTGCTGTTGCATTTTTAGCAATAGTTCATATGATACAAGTTTTCCAAGAAGATCATGGAAGGAGGCACATTCAGTTCGCTGCTGCAATGCGCCAATTGCGCCATTAAATTCTTCTCCTAATTAATGGAATACAATGGCGTTGAACTCAGCTGGGCAAATTGAATGTCCGGCTAATGCAAGAGAATCAGCTATATGTTTTGCTTGAAAGAGATAATCTGAAACATATTTGTCCTCCTTTTTCAAATTATGCATTTCAATATAAAGTTAGGTTTTTTGTGCATTGTTGATAACACCATAGGCAGCTTCTAAAGCTTTCCATATAGCAGAGGTAGAGTTTAAGTCGAGTAGATAAGGATAAATTTCCTCTGAGATAGAAGATAACAACCATGAAAAAAGCAATTGATCTTTGCTATACCATGTAAGATAAGTAGGGTTTATTTCGAGAATTTGAGAAGAAGGGTTTTGAATTTCTTTGGGTGGTAGAGGCTCAGACCCATTGAGACCTCCATGAAGATTATAAAAGTTAAAAAGTGGTTGGAATTAGAGTTTCCATGGTATGTAGTTTTTTGTGTTGAGTTTGATAAAGAATGTTTGTTGGATGTGTGTAGGTGTTGCTGTTGTAGATGGCAGAAAAAGAGAGGGCAGTTGAGTTGTTTGAGTAAAAGAGGTAGATGTAGAAGAGCCAGTGCTAGACATATTCGAAGATATGGTGTTGAAAGGTATCGGCTCTAATACCAAGTTGAGAATTATATGAATTGTATTTTCATCATAGTAACGTGAGATACACATAGAGTACACGGACAAAAGTCCTAACTTGAATATACAACTGATGAAGATAAGTAGTATAACAAATACATATATATAAATAATATCTAATAAAATTAAATTTTGATTTTTCTCATAAGATTTAAAAAATAAATAAAGTACTATTTATCTAATAACAATCCAATATTATGCATCAATATAATTATAATTTATTATAATCATAATAAATGTTCTATTTTTACAATTATATACATTTAATATTCTTTTGTATGTTTAACATGAATATTATTTTAAAAATTAAAACTTTTTGTTTAAAATCTAACTCGTAATAATAAATGTAATATTTTTAAAAATAACATATGAAAAATATTGAAACTATTCTTTTAAAAATAATGTATTTAGTTTTAATATCTTGTGAAAATGATATGATTTATCCTCAACTTCGGATCAATTATCAATTTAATCCTATTTTCAAAGTCATTTCAATTTGCTCCTCCAACTTTGTGCAAATTCTATCCAGACGACAATTAACGTGTGTCAAATCTGACATGACCATTTTACTTAGCATAAAAGCGTTTGACATGACAAAAAAAATTAAATAATTGAAATTTACCTGATCAATTCTATCCTCAACTATAGACCAATTATCAAGATAATCTTAATTTTAAAGTCATTTCAATTTGCTCCTCTAACTTGTTGACTTGTGTCAAATCTATTCATACGACAATAAGCATGTGCCAGATATGACGTGACCATTTTACATGGCATAAAAGCTTATGATATGGCAAAAAAAATTAAAAAATTGAAACTCACATAATCAATTCTATCATCTACTATAGACAATATTTGTTTATTTATTTTTATTTCCTCTTTTCGTCATTCTATTAAGAAAGATGTTTTTGACTTTTACCAAAAATTATTTTTTCTCAAATCACCACAAATTAGGAATTTATATTAAAATTACCATAAAACTACTAAAATATTATATTTTTACCCTAAAATGGGGAAAAAAAAAACCAAAACAACCGGGCATCACAGCTTATATATATATCTCTGTGAAGTTGAAGTTGAAGTTAAAGCGCAAAAATAAATTTCACATTCATGCAATGGCAAGTGGAGTCCATAAAGACCATGTCCTAACTTGTATGTTTTTCTTAATAGCATCCTCTCAAGTTTTGAGCGATAGATTTGTTAATGGAAAGAGGACTGTAAATCCAATTGATAACATCAAAGAGGTTTGTGTTATTACTAACAATTTCTCTATTTTTTTTTTTTGAACGATCATTTTCTTGACGAAAGGTTTACTTATTGATTACAGGGTGAGGATGGAGATGTATTTGAGTGTGTTGATATGTATAAACAACCTACTTTTAGTCATCCACTTCTCAAGAATCATACTATACATGTATATATCTTTGATCCCTTGATTTTCCATGCATCAATTTTGGTAAGATTTCATGTATATGTCCTTTTGATGTTATAGATGAGACCCAGTTCATATCCAAAGGGACTAAAAGGGAGAAACAATGAGGAGCTCTTAGTAGAGAAGGTAATGTGTCCTGAAGGGACAATAGTACAATACCAAACACAAGAACACATCTAATCAACCGCCCTAAACTACTCCAGTTTTTCCCAACGAAACAAAGGCAGCTGAAGTTCATGGTCATGAGGTAACACTAGCTAATTCCAATTAATGCATGTACCTCTTTTTTTTTAACAAGAAAAACCTGCATCGCTAGAAATTCAACTCATTACTCTAAATATTATTAAAAAAAAAATTATTGGACTACTTAAAAAAGAAAAGGGAGGAAATCGAATCCACATTTTATGTTGCTCACAATTAATTTAATTTAAGTCGCATTTTTATTGACTTTTTATTATTATTTCTTACATGATATATAAATTAGTATGCACAAGTTACTCTGGAAGATGGCCTATATTATGGAGCACATGCAAGACTTACCGTATGGAACCCAGCAACGTTCGATGGAGAATTTAGTTTAGCTCAATTTTGGGTTCTTGCAGATCACGGCGAAGATCTTAACTCCATTGAAGCTGGCTGGCATGTAAGTTTGCTGAGACAATCATTGTCAATTTTCCCATTTAATTAACTATACCTTAACCTTCATAAAATCCTTAGATTATATATGGGTAGTTTACAAATTAAATCATGGTTTCAGGTCTGGGCTGATGACAATCAACCAAGACTCTTCATTTATTGGACGGTAAATTTATTTAAATTTCCTCTCTTCTTTATTTATTTAATTATTTTTTGCATATTCTATCTTAAAGAACTCAAACTTGGGCATTTTCCTATTTCAAAAAATTGAGATTCTTTATTGAATTTCAGATGGCTGGTTTATAAATTGCTATTCAAGTATTCAATTCAATGTATAATTAATTGTTATTCCTATTTTCAATATACAACTTTTATATATTTCATTTTAGTAACTATAGTTTACATGTTTTCGTGTGGTTTGCATGGCAGAAAGATAATTACCAAGCAACGGGCTGCTACAATCTTGGATGCCCAAGTTTTGTGCAAACCAACAGCAAAATTGAATTGGGTGGTCGTATAAGTCCATTCTCAACCTATAATGGCAACCCATATGCAATAAGGTAATGGATCTAATTTGACCCTTTGGCCAATTTCCTTAAATTAGTGCAAGTGATGAAGTGTGTACATAAACTATTTTCATGCACAATATATAATGTGATATACCAGTGATTCAAAAAATAAAAAATAAAAACAAATACATGCTTAACCTGACAAAGTACATTTCTCAACCTAAAACACATATTCGGTGATCAAAATATATAAATATATAAAGAGAACTGAAAGTGATAATAAAAGAAAAGTTGAGATCTAAATACCTGCTTGATCTTGGCAATTGATTGGAATAGTGAGTAATACAACAACAGTAAATATTAAACAGAATTGAAATAACATCTCCATTCCAATTAGTGATACTTATTTTCTTTGTGCTTAGCATAGGGGTGCACATATAAGTTTTGGTCTCGTGATTTATACTACCAACATCGTAGGATGATGATGATGATGATGATGATGAT
>CATIWM010368314.1:0-10484 GCA_949671775.1 Mallotus repandus
CTATTTAAAATTTATTAAAATTCAACTCTAAAACACGTAAATAATACACACATCAATACTATAGGTTCATTAGTTGACCATCTGAGTTTTAACTAAAGAACTTACATGCACATTATAATGAACCTCCACTCTATAACAAATGAATCTCTGAGTTTAAATGTTGAGGAAATAATGTAGGTTCGTTATGAATGACCTCTAGGTTCATTAGTATTTCCTACAAGTTCATTAGTATTGACCTACAAGTTCATTAAGCATGAATTGTAGGTTCATCACTAATTGTGCACATAGGTTCATGATACTACTTATGCATAAATTTATTAACAATGAACTATAGGTTTATTGCAACTTGTGCAAAAGTTCATTAGTTTGTGAAATTCATATGAACCTCCAATCTATAATAAATGAACCTCTACGTTATAACTAATGAACCTCTATGTACAAACTAATGAACCTGCAGTTATAACTAACACAAACAAGCACACACAAAACTGAGAAAAAAAGAATCAAACAAAAAAAAATACAGAAATCACATATTTAAATAATAAAGTTTGAATAAAAAATTGAAAAATAAAGGTTCAAACAATAAAAGCAACAAATAGGCAATCAAAGATCACAAAAAACCAAAAAAAAAAGATTTTACCTGAATTCTCGTAAATCACATTGTCACAAATAGCATTATCATATGAAATATGTTCATCCACATAAAACTACAGAAGAAAAAAAAAAGAAATTTGAATAGAAGAACAAGAAAATCTAATTAACAATAACAAAAGTGATTTGAATAGAAGAACAACAGAGAACAAGAAGAAGAAGAATTGAAGAATAGCAAAGAAAAATAGGATAAGATTCTTATACGCAAAAGCAAAAAATCCACAAAATGAGATTTAAATAAGAAAATCTCCCAAAACATCTAAACAATGAGAGATTTGAATGAGAAAATCAAAGTTAACAACCATTAATTTTCAAAAACTAAACACGCTATTAAAAAAATAGTGCAGTTTTTATTCTTGTCACACTTGTGATGGACCCATGGTCCATATTGTAGTATTGGCAAGGGTCCATAATATAATTTATGGCAACTAGGGATGTGCAAAATTGACCAATAACTGAATAACTGAACCAATTTGATGATTTGGTTCAGTTTCAGTTTTGAATTTCTTACAATCTAAAATTTCAGTTATTATCAAAACCAAATCGATATATATATATATATATATATGCCTTAAAGGAGGTGAATAGGGCTAATTAAAGTTTACAAAAAATTTATAAACTAAAAGGAAATTCAAAGGGATTTAGGAGGAATGAATAAGAATAAAAGAGAAAAGATGAACACAAAAAATTAAGGAGTTCAGTTCCTCAATTGAACATATGTCCACCTAACTTCACCCAAGTTAGGATTTTTTATCTTTAACTCCAATCTATTCCCAAGATTGATTACAAGATGGTATTTTTAATAGCTTATAACAAACCTTACAACAATGAGTTTTCTAAGCTCACTTAAAACCTTTTTCTAAGTGTATTCAAGGCTCACACTTAAACCTTCCCACAAAAATTTTCAAGGCTAACCCAAAACCTTTACAATAAGTGTTTTTCTCAAGGGCTTAACACTAACCCAAGTTAACTGATCCTTACTACCCCTTTTCTTTACCCCAAGAAAGTGTAGATTAGAGAATTCTATCAACTAATAACACACCCGACGCTCAGTAGATTGATAGATACCAATTCAACAAGAATTTGTTTATAAATAAAGAATATACAAAGGAAAATAGTGAAAAAATAAATTTAGCTCAATGATTTTACATAGTAATTTTTCTCCTCAAAATCTCTAACACTTCTAATGATGTCTTGAACTTGTATTTATAGTGGAGGGTGTAAAACTAGCTTTTGAAGCTTTAATTTTTGTCCCTAAAAAATCTTCATCTTCATTTAATGTTTTTTTCACTGTTTGAAGGAGAAATGGTACTCACAATCATGATGAGAGATGTCACAATTATAACCTTTAGTTTTGTAGCCGTTGGAGCTCTAAAATAGTCGTTACAAGAGTTATCAGGACACAATAATGGTGCTAACAATCCTGACCATGCCTGTGACCTATATCGGGATCCCGATCACAATCCTGACCACACCCATGAGCTCAACCGCTTTGTTCATTTACTTCAATTTTTTTGCTCCAAATCGTGATTGGGATGCTCCTAAATGTGAGGATAATGGTCATGATCGTGATGAAGACAGTGAGGGTCACTGCCATTCTGAATGACATGGATTTAGCTCTTATTTGGCTCGTGAGAATGCTTATGATCGTGATGCCACTCATGAGCAACCATGTCTTCATGTTTTAGGCAAATTTTGAGCTCCATAACTTCACCCAATGAGTACAATATTAAACCTAACTAAAATACACACTTAAATACATATATTAGTAGATTAAAATTGATTGTTAAAGTCAAAACCAAGGGTAATTAGATATTGATCATGCAAAGGTCTATATATATATATATGTATATATATATATCTGTGTGTGTGTGTGTGTGTGTGTGTGTGTGCATGTGTGTTTTTTTAAGATAGACTAAAATGGATGTTTGGCTTAGTGGCGGAGTGTGTTTAAACCTTTAGTGGAGGCCACGGTTCTTTGGCTCTACAACATGTTTTTTAAAGATTTTGTTAAGAAATTCTAAAGAAAAAATGAAAAATGATGTTGTTTGGAATGGAGCCTTGGTCACCAATAACAATTGTTAAGCTCACAACCACTTGATCACCTATGATAATTTGTTAATTTCAGACCTTTTAATATCGATTAATTAAAAACCCCTTGCCAAATTAATCAAAATCTCAATTCAGCCATGATTTTCCTTTTCAGAAATACAATTAGTTCGGTTTGATTTTTGATCGATGCACACCTTTATAAGCAATAATGCTAAAAGTGCATAAGTGAAAAAAAAAATAGAAGTAGAATGTACACATGTATTGGTTTTTCTATGAAAGAGCTTTATAACGGTAGGTTTTATTGTTATAACCTGAATTTTTATAAATTATAAAAATTAAATTTCTGGGATTTGCAGTGTTAATAATTATTTTGTTAATTTATTATATTTGATTATTAGTGAAATTAAAATTGAAATTCTTGTGCCTAATATTATTTTAATATTATTAACATTATTACTTATGTAAAATTATTGACTTTGTGTATTTTAATACACTTTAAAATTGTTAAGTGTATATATATATATATATATATATATATTCTGGTGAGATTTTAATTTTATTATTATTATTATTATTATTGGTGTTATATATATATGTGTGTGTGTAAAAAAAAAAAAAGAAACCAGCAGAGCATGGACACATGGGTGTCCTATACCCCTATAAAAGGGGTGAAGGTCTACATAAGGAAGAGAGAGACCGGAAGAAGATTATTTTGGTGGTAAATTTCTTTTTGGTACCCATACTTTTCTTTTTCTTTATTTAACCCCAAATGACCTCCGATCGACCTCAAATTCGAGTTATAGACTCGCCTCAACGTCCTCTTCCTTTTGATGGTATCTACTTTTCAAGAAGTGGATAAGATTGGTGCAGAATTGTCACTGTTTAGTCAGTATCTTTTTATGATTTGGCACTGTTCCAGCAAGTTTCAAGCGGCGAGGTTGATTCCATTTTGTTCCTCTTGATGTCAGGAGTCCATAGCTACTGATCGTGCATCCGATCTACGTCCGTAGAATATTTGGCGAATATTTTTAGGTAATTTTAGTTTTTTGTGAAATTTAGTTTGAATTTGATTTAATTAGATATAGTAGTTATTTGATGATTTTTTGTAGAGGTTGAAAACTTGCTAAATATGAATTTTATTTATTTTTCTGAATTTTTTTGAATTTTTCAGGTTTGGGGTTACTGTTCATGGTATTGTTACGGACAACCCTAGGTCAGAAAATTTTTATATTTTTAATAAATTCTTTGTTGTATGTTGAGCAAACTTTGTGAAGAAAGTTTATTAAAATTATGTGTAGAATTTTTATTATGAATTTTTGAAGGTTTATGTGAAAAATGAATTTTTGGAAAAATTAGTATAAATGAGTAATTTTTATATTTTAGCTGAAATTATTGTTAATTATTATGTTTTGCACAGTTTTTGAGTAATAAATAGTATTAAAATAATTTTTATTAATTATTTACTATTTTTAGCTAATTATTAGTAAATTTTGGAAAAATATATGAATAATAATTTTATCTATTATTTTTAAGCTTAAATGAGTTTTCAGTTATTTTTATTATATATTTCAGCAATTTAAATAATTACTTATAATTAATGCTATTTAATTGCAGAATTTGAAAGATTATATTTTAATAATGGAATTTAATTATAAATTTAGATTTTATTATTTACTTTGGAAATAAATGTCTTTTATGCTTTTATTATGTAAATAAATTGAATTGTGGTATTTAAATGACTTTTTATGATTTTTCGTGAATTATTGGAAATTATTTTATTTTATTGATTGTGGATGTGTTGGTTCTCGGTTGGGCAATAATTGCAGTTCGAGGGCCCAACCCGAGAAATTGATCTGTGAATATTTTTGAAGTGTATTTCCGTGCAGGAATAGCTCTACTTTTGTAGAGAGATGTCCATTTTACAAAGGAGGCTCTGCCAAATTTTTGGTAGATTTCTCGTAAAACGTGACATCAGGTCGGTCCTAGGTTTTGAGTCTTAGTCGAGTAGGGTCCTAGATCGAGTTGTTCTTTAGAAATCTCTAAATTATAAAATTAGAAAATTATTTCTAATTATTTATTTATTATTATTTTATTTTAGCCCCACCGCGAGTTAGGCCTTCAGGACCGGGCCAGCCGAACTAGAATAGAGGAGCGAACACCTGTAAGTTATTATTATATGTATGCATGTCATATAGAATTAATGAGTTGGCATCCATATTTTGAATAAATATAAATTTATTATTATTTATTATGATTTTATATATGCATACATTTATATTTCATGAATATGATCATACATGCACATATATGTTTTCATAAGAATATTTTAACCAAATTCTAATTTCGTAATATGGATGCGTATATTTATGATGAATTATTTATTTATTTGGAATAAAATATTTTAGAGGATAGCCGTAGAACGTGCTACCTAGTGGGCTACACTAGGATTGTTGCGCAACAATACACTGAATGCTAGGTTATAAAATTTTATTGGTGCGAGATAATATGATTAATGGTATGTAAGATTTATTATTGAGAATTGAGGAGTGAGAGTTGTGTGACTGCGGAAGCTCGATGGACCTTGGGTCTCGGGGCCAATCATGCCGACAGTGAGACTGTTGTAGCTCGATTGACCAAGGGTCTTAGGGCCGGTCTACTGTCAAACTGGATAAGAGATATATTTGTTGGAACTAAGTGAGCTTGGTTGGTTGCTAGTGAGGATTATGTGATTTGAGGATGCAAACTTTTAGGGTTCTGCTCCGATCCTCCACCTAAATCTTTCTGCATTTATTTGTTTTGAAGTGAAATGTGATTTCGAGCATCTGTATGAAAATGCATGTAAATAAATATAAATATATCTATATAAAAATTATGTTGATGTTTGGTTGCTTGTGTGCTTAGGTTGCATGTATGCATATTATAATAATTCAGTCAGTGAGGTCTGACCCCCCTCAATTATTTTTCAGGATCCTTATAGTCAGACCTCGTATAGTAGTCCTCTTTGCCGAATTCTTTCTTCTCCGGTTGGTTTATGTAAATTATAAACTATCCTTTCTTGTGTTAATTAGACGTTCCAGTAGTAGTATGTATTTGTTGTAGTACGTTATAATGATTTTAACTAAGCTTATGTACCTATCTGTTGTAAAATAGTTTATTGAGATATTAATATTAGAGAATTTCTTTATGTTATTAAAAGTTTTAAATTCTGAGGCATTTTTGTGGTTATCATTAGTGTGTAAGTTGCGTTTAAGGCTTGCTACGAGTTCCAGATTCATGTGAATTCCTATTACTTAGCGTCAGTCATGACTCCCGGGTTCGGGTCGTGATAAAGTTGGTATCAGAACCTAAATTTAGTATTATGGACTTAGGTTAATAGAGTTGGGTTTTCTTTGAAACTACTACAGCATGCTAGTTTCGACCTTATCTTTGAAAAGTCTTCTTTGCTTTTAGATTTTCGCGTAATCGTTCGGATGTTTGTTTTTATCTGAATTATGTTTGTGTATGTTCTTTTTTGAATAAGAAGGAGATAGAGCTCAGACTGATAAAGCAAGGAGTTATGTATGATTATTATCAGATGGGAGGTGTACAGGCTAGAGGATCTCAGAGCATTCAGTACACTATATTTTAGATTGGCTCCAGCAGTCAACAGAGAGGATTTGTTTAGCAGGGCCAGAGACCTCCACATAGGGTCCAAAAGAGCGATAGACATGGCCACAGTGGAGCCCGCAGACCTATCAAATTCAGTTCAGGCGCTACCAGTAGTAGTAGTGGTCGGAGTTTGGGATATGGTAGCACAGGATTTGCAGCTAATGCTTGTCAGACATGTGGGAGAGTCCATCAGACACCGTGCTACATGGCTCTAGGAGCATGCTTTCGATGTGAACAGACCAGGCACTGTGCCAGATCATGTCTTTATTTAGGACTTTACCAGCAGTTGCCACAGTCTTCTTCTGCTAGTATAGCTCCAGCTCAGTTTCAGCCGCCGCCATTCTAGTACCTGAGCACCTCTTAGTTTGTAGCTAGTAGGGGCAAGGCAAAAGAGGTAGAGGCAGTGCCTGAGGATTTAGGTAGGTTTCTACTAGTCAGTAGGGAGGCAGAGGGCAGGCCAGAGTTTTTACTCTCATGCAGCAGGATGCCCAGGCATCCAATGTAGTGGTAGCAGGTACTCTTTCGGTATGTTATTTTGATGCTAGAGTTTTGATTGATCCGGTTGCTACCCATTCCTTTGTGTCTCTTGTTTTTGCTTCGAAATTGTGTTGGCAACCTACAAGGATGGCAATTCCTTTATCAGTTGTCACACCTCTAAGTGATTCATTGGACACCGATGTTATTCTTCTTGGGTGTCCTGTGTTGGTGGAAGGCAAAGAATTGCTAGTACACTTGGTGTTATTGGATCTGATGGACTTTGATGTAATCCTAGGAATGGATCAGTTGCCCCAGCACTATGCCACTGTTAATTGTCAGAGTAAAGAGGTGATTTTCAAAATTCTAAATGATGAAGAATTTAAGTTTATGGGTGACAAGAGTTCTGCATCGCAGAATCTTATCTCCACCATCACGGCTAGGAAGATGCTGAGAAAAGGATGTCAGGGATACTTGGCATTAGTCAGGGATACTATAGTAGAGTAGACATCAATCTCAGATGTTCCTGTAGCATGTGAGTTTCCAGATGTCTTTCCTAATAAATTGTCGGGCTTACCACCTCTTAGGGAAATAGAATTATGTATTGAAGTGGTTCCAGGCACAACTCTTATCTCTATGCCACCTTATAGAATGGCTCCTGCAAAGTTAAAAGAGTTAAAGGAGCATTTGCAAGAATTACTTAACAAGGGTTTCATAAGACCCAGTATTTCTCCTTAGGGTTCACCAATCCTGGTTGTGAAGAAGAATGATAGTACACTGAGACTGTGCATTAATTACAAAGAATTGAACAAAGTGACTGTTAAGAATAAGTATCCTTTTTCGAGGATAGATGATTTGTTTGATCAGCCTTAGGGTGCATAGCTCTTTTCTAAGATTGACTTAAGGTCGAGCTATTATCAGTTACGGATTAGAGAAGTTGACATTCCTAAAATGACATTCCATACTAGATATGGCCACTATGAGTTTTTGGTGATGTCCTTCGGGTTAACTAATGCACCAGCTGCTTTCATGGATTTGATGAACAAGGTGTTCAGTCTATTTATGGATCAGTTTGTAGTGGTGTTCATTGATGATATTGGTGTATTTAAAGAGTATGGAAGAGCACGTATATCACTTAAGGACAATGCTACAGACACTGAGAGAACATCAGCTTTATGCTAAATTCTCAAAGTGTGATTTTTGGTTGGAAAGTGTAGCATTCCTTGGGCATGTAGTGTCTAAAGATGGTATTCAGGTTGATCCACAGAAGATAGAGGCATTATCTAAGTGGCCTGGACCAACATCAGTCACTGAGATTAGAAGTTTCTTGGGTTTGGTAGGGTTCTATAGGAGATTTGTCCAGGATTTCTCAAGGATTACAATACCTATGACACGCCTAACTCAGAAGAATGTGAAGTTCGTGTGGTCAGAGGCTTGTGAGACCATTTTTCAGCTACTAAAGGAGAAGTTGACCACAGTTCTTATGTTAACTTTGCCTAAAGGAGAAGACAAGTTTATTATATATTGTGATGCTTCCAGAGTTGGCCTAGGTTGTGTGTTGATGCATAATGGTAGGGTAATAGCTTATGCTTTCGGACAATTAAAGAAGCATGAGTAGAATTATTCTACTCACGACCTAGAGATGGCCGCAGTGATCTTTGCTCTCAAGATTTGGAGGCATTATTTGTACGGGGTGACTTGTGAGACTTACACTGATCATAAGTGTTTGAAGTATATCTTCCAGAAGAGAGATTTGAACTTGAGGCAAAGAAGATGGTTGGAACTTCTGAAGGATTATGACTGTGATATT
This sequence comes from Mallotus repandus, assembly GCA_949671775.1. NCBI lineage: Eukaryota > Viridiplantae > Streptophyta > Magnoliopsida > Malpighiales > Euphorbiaceae > Mallotus > Mallotus repandus. Next base: position 8,636 of record CATIWM010368314.1, read on the forward strand.
TTGTAGCATCCAGGCAAGGCTAATGTGGTAGCAGATGCCTTAAGTAGAAAGTCCTCGAGTAGTCTTGCTCATATTAGTGTGGAGAGAAGACTTTTGATTTAAGAGTTACATAAGTTAGTGGATCAAGGATTGATGATGAAGACAAGTAGATCAGGTGGATTGCTAGCTCAGTTCAAAATTAGATTAGTGTTGAGGGATAGGATCAAGGCAGCTCAGAGCTGAGATCTTGTCCTGTTAGAGCTTGTGGAAAAGATTCATGAAGGGAAATTCACTGATTTTAACCTTGATGAGGAAGGTGTTTTATGGATCAGTGGAAGGTTGTGTGTTCCTGATAAAGATAATTTGAGAGAAGAGATCCTAGAATAAGTTTACTATGCAGCCTATAGTGTACATCCAAGCGCTAGTAAGATGTACCACTCTATAAAGGATTTTTATTGGTGGGATGGAATGAAGAAGGATGTAGCTGATTTTTTCTCTAAGTGTTTGACTTGTCAGCAAGTGAAAGCTGATAAACAGAAGCCTTCTGGAAAGCTTCAACCTCCTGAGTGGAAATAGGAGAGAGTCACCATGGACTTTGTGACCAGGTTGCCTCATTCAAAGAATGAATATGACTCCATTTGGTTGATAGTAGACAGGTTAACCAAGTCAGTTCACTTTCTACTAGTTAAAGCTACTTATTCTATAGCCAAGTTAGCTAAGCTGTACGTCAAGCATATTGTGTGCCTTCATGGAGTGCCTGTTTCCATTGTATCTAATAGAGGTTCTATATTTACCTCTCAATTTTGGCATAAGTTAGGAGAAGCAATGGGCACCAGACTTGATTTCAGTACTGCTTTTCACCCTCGGACATATGGTCAATCTAAGAAGACAATCCAAACACTTGAAGATATGTTGAGAATGTATGTAATGGATCTTGGAGGCAGTTGGGATGATCATCTGCCACTAGTAGAGTTTGCTTACAATAACAGTTATCATAGCAGTATTGAGATGGCACCATATGAAGCTTTGTATGGAAGGAAGTGTATATCTCCTTTGTGTTGGAATGAAGTTGGGGAAAAAGAGCTAACTGGACTGGAAATTATTCAGGATGCATCTGAGAAAGTTTCATTGATCAGAAGGAGATTGGAAATAGTAGCTAGTAGACAAATAAGCCATGCGGATCTGAAGCGTAAAGATGTGGAATTTCAGGTTGGGGACTATGTATTTTTGAAGGGTATTATGAGATTTGGTAAGAAGGAAAAGTTGGTACTAAGATACATGGGATTCTGGAGAGAGTTGGCACGGTTGCCTATCGGTTGGCTTTGCCTCCGAATTTATCACAAGTGCATCCAGTGTTCCACATTTCAATGCTAGGAAGTATATTTCGGATCCTTCGCACGTGTTGCAGCCTCATAGTGTGGAAGTGAATGAAGATCTAACGTACGAGGAAGAGCCAGTTGCGATTGTTGATTATCAAGTTCGCCAGTTGCGTTTGAAGCAAATTCCGATGGTCAAAGTATTGTGGAGGAACCATAATGTGGAAGAGTACACATGGGAGATTGAGGCTAAGATGCAGGTTGCTTACCCTTACCTGTTTCCTTGATGAAATTTTTATTTTCAGTTCTTTATTTAAAATTCGAGGATGAATTTTTGTAAATGGGGAAGATTGTTATAACCTAAATTTTTATAAATTATAAAAGCTAAATTTCTAAGATTTGTAGTGTTAATAATTCTTTAATTAATTTATGATATTTGATTATTAGTTAAATTAAAATTGAAATTCTTGTGCCAAATATTATTTTAATATTATTAATATTGTTACTTATGTAGAATTATTGACTTAGTGTATTTTAATACACTTTAAAATTGT
>CATIWM010368374.1:0-13620 GCA_949671775.1 Mallotus repandus
AAGCCTGCCAGGAGCCTCTGAGAAACTCAAAATCTTCCATGCAGATCTTAATGATCCACACAGTTTTGAAGTTGCTATAAAAGGATGTAGTGGTGTCTTTCATGTGGCAACTCCTACCCCTACCTATTTTGATACTCAAGGAGAATCACAATTTAGAATATAATTAAGAACTTGTAAAATATTATCTTATAAACATATTGATTGGAAATTAGTATCATATAGTCTTTAAAATCAATTCTCATTGTCAATTTAAATTAAATTTCCTAATTACAACTCTCGTTGTCAAGTAGAAGTGTTCCTTCCTAGAGTCTGCAAGTCCTCTCAGTTCATTGCAGAGATAGGAATCAACCAAAATTTACACTATACTAAACAAATCCTAAAAATCAACTCTCGTTCTATACAACATAATTAAGCACTAATTGAAATTAAATCATAAACAAAGTAAGATAGAAATGTAGTTCTTAATTAATTCATAATTGTAATTCTCATACAAGGTTTAGCCTAAATACATTCTTAAAGAACATAAAGAGAAAATTAAATACATCATAGAAAAATAATAGAAAAGAAAGTGAATAGATAAAACCCTTTTAATTCTCTTAGAAGAGTATCTTCTTGCTTCTTCACTTCTCTTCTAGTTTTCCTTCTTGTTCTCATATGTTCTATGGTGTTTTTCTCTTTTTTCTAATTCTAATTGATATCTTTGTTGATATCTCCTCTGATATATCCTTCTTTTATAGAACTGATGCATATATATATAACTTAGAAGATGTTGGAAGTTATTGGACTTGGAAAGGCATCACTTGGCACCAAAGGTCACCATCATATGCAGAATCTGTAACTTCAAGGGCATTTTCGTCCATCCAAATGACTTTATTTCTGGAAAGTTCCTTCATAAAAGTTGTAGTACTCTGAGTTATCTTTCCATATCAACTTTAATCACTCAATTTGGACATCGGTAGACAAAATTATTACTGATATACAAAAACTGCCAAATGCTGAAAAGTTGCAACTCTTTGTTTAGAAATGAAAGGTGACGACTCGTCAATCATGGACGACTCGTTACAGCAAAGAAGGTTGACGACTCATCAAGAGGTTGAAGACTCGTCACAGCAAGGAAGGGTGATGACTCGTGAAGAAGTTGACGACTCGTAAAGACTCCTAACTTGCATTCTTTTGCTTGAAAAACTTCCTTCATCAATCCAACAAGCCTCAAGCTTCTTCCATGCACCAATTCAAGGCTAAAAACATGTATGAAACACACAAACAACAAATAAAAATACTTAGAAGTAAAAATAACAAATACATAATCAAATAAACACATAAACATAACAAAAGTCATATGAAAATGATACTAAACTATACTAAATAGCTATTCATATTTGCATTATATCACATACAAACAAGCTATCCAAAAATGAAAGCATAAATGTAAGCACAACTCATAAAATTAACTGAAAGTCAAATTAATAAATAAAAACTTGTGTTCAATCATAACATGGAATAGCTACTCCTATCCTAAACCCTAAAAAGAGTTTGGCCAAGCATAAGTGTGGCGAAGAACACTAACATAATTAAAATAAATAAAGATAAAAAGAAAATAGAACATTAAGCTCTTGAATCTTGTGCGAGTCTTCTTCAGTCTTCATTGAGAACTTGTTTGTGGCCTTCAAAATTGTTGAATGCATGCCCCGTAAACCTTCTTAATGCCCCTTTAAATAGGAAAGTTTGATAGCAACCTTAATGCCTTTGAATTTCATAATCCTTTTCACTAAGGAAATATTTCTTTTTATCAGACACAGTTGTGTCTCTACCTGTGCCAAAATATGTCTTTTCGGCATGCCTTCAAGCTTGGTTGTACCTATCTTTGATCCAAAATTCCAGATGCACACACGGCTGGTAACGTGGCCATGTGATAGCCATGCTTAGCCTTGAATTTTTTTTCAAATCAGGCAGATAAAGCATACAAAGTAGAGCATGATCGTGTGGAACCCATGCTCCATAAACTTTAAATTCCAAAAGTATGATCATGTCTCAAGTTGTGTTAAGGATAATGCTTTTCCAGTGTGTGACACGAGCACAAACACACCCATGTCACGACAATGTCATCTAATTCCTTGACATTTTGAAAATTTTTAATAAAATTTCCTACAAAAGAGGGAAGACTAATTAGACGCTTAACTAAAACTCCTTATTTGACTAGAATTAAACAAAAAATAATAAAATCCTAATTAAAATACCAAAACTATAATATTTCCTAATTAAACCTAAATTTTACTCAAATTAAACTAATTAACTATTCAAAATTCATTAAAAATCAATTCAAAATATATGTAAAAATTACACACATTAACATGCAAGCCATAAAAATGAATTTGGGGAAGTGATCAAATTTCATCAAAATTTCCTTGAAAGCTCAAAATTTTTTGACTAACCAAGCAAATCATCAAGGTAAATTCACAAATCCCCAAGCAAATTTTCATAGAAAGTGGTAAAATACATAAATCCTCAACACCACTCAATTTAAGTTACAAATTGAGGATAAATAAGAATTGGGTGCAAAGCAACAGACTTATTCCATAAATTTCAATGATCAAAGAAATCATGCACAAGAGAAAAAATGCCCAGTGGATTATGTTTGTTTGGAATTAGCCAAGTTTCATCAATGTACAAAATTTTTATTTCTTGGCTAGACCAAATAAATTGCAAGAGAAATCACCAAACAATAAAGCTATTAGTGCATTTGGCTACCACAAAATGCAAGCCAAATAAATTTGGTAAGGTAGCTAAAAATATTAAATTTGATACATTTAATTTAATTTTTTGGTTGAGAATTAATATAGTGATAATTAAATTTTTTGAAAAGAAGCCGATTAGAGCATTATGATTTTTTTTGGCTAAATAAAAAAAGGTAAACAAATCCCTAATATTTCCAAGCAAAAGTTCATCCTCTTAAGCATAAAGAATACAAGTTCTACTGCCGAAATCATCAACACAAAGCCAAGTTACCAAATCACAAACCACACAAAATCGAGTATCAAAGATCAATAAGTGCAAATAAAAAATACAAATTTGGGCATCAAAAGTTAAAAATTAAATAAAAGAGTTACCTTGTTTGATTTTATTGAAGATGTTTTTGATGCGGCTTGAAGAAATTTAAAGCAAAATCTTTAAAACTTGAAATTGGTGTTGAATGATTGAGCTTGGGAGAGCAAGAAATAGATCCGACTAGGAATAAAGCAGCTTTAAGGGTTGCTGGTTGGTGAAATTGGTTGACAAGGATGACTGTGATATCGTATGGTGATGCACACCCAAATATTATTGTTGAGTAATGATAGTTAATCCCAATAAAGATAATAAAAGACATCTTATATGTTTTAGTCTTGTATGTTAAATCAAACACTAAAACATCCCCAAAACATGAATATTCCATTCGAGAACTTGAATTTGTTAAAAAAATATTACCAAGTGGGTTTTCTTCATCGACAGTATATCTACAATATAATCAATGATCCGTATCACCTAGTACAAATTAGTACCCAAGAGTAGCTTTATCTTTTGAATCTAATATTTTAGACTATCTATCGATATCAACAAAATTATACAAATTCTTCTTTATAAATCCCACATACTCAAATCCTTGAGCATTGTTGACCATATAATCCTTGAGTTGACTTGTCTTTATACCAGCAACATGCATTGATCTTACGTACATCATCACCAATTAATTAGATGTACATTTATTTATTTAAAATTTTAATTGAATTATTTAATTTATTATTTGTAACTTAATAAAATGCTAAAGTTATTTCTTAAATTTTAATCTACTCTAAATCTTTTTTTGTCATCTTAAAATAATTTAAATAATTAATAAAATATTTAAAATTTTAAACTACATGAAAATAATTCAAACTTTAAAAAAAAAAAAGGCATTGTGTTACCTGTGCTCTATGAAACTCTATAACTTGCCAATGACTTCTGAGAAATTACACCTCTCATAATGTAGCCAGCCTATGATTATACTCAACGATAAATCCTTTCACAATATACTTGCCAATTAGTTTATTATTATTGACCCTAAAGCAGCTAAACAGTTGCTTCTATTTAAAGCTTTTGGCTCATTCTTTCTGTTCTCCCTTTCTAGGTCCTTTTTAGAATGAAGACCCTCCCTTAGAACAAACTCATCTTCGCATTGAGATTATGTCATTTTTATAATACCTTATAACATCCTTTCGCACACTAAACCCCATAGCACTTAAATAAGTATCGTAAAAATTTTCAACATCTACAATTAAATCGAGTTCAATGTCCATTAAATCCTATGTACACCACTCCTCAATTCTTTTAGAAATTTCTATTAATAAAGAAGACTAATCATACTTGCTCTTATTTATCCCATATAGTTCATTTGATGATCTGTCAGAATTATTAGACAAAAAAGTAAGGTCAACCTCCTCATTACTCAGATGAATTTATGGAGAACCATAATGAGTCTCACAACTATTAATTTGATCATTGTACCATTCAGTACCTAAATCCAAATCATCACTTATATTTATAACGTTATCTTATTGAAAAATATTATACCATTGAGGCATAATTTGCATATAAAACCATAATAAATATGATATATGATAGACATATGGCGGACCATAAAATGATATATATATATATATAGATAGATTTCTAGTAGTGGTTGACCACAAAATAATATATGTGTTATATAAAAATTCTGGTTGACATTAATTATTCTCAAACATAATAAGCAACAAACTATACAGGGTTAACCACAAAATAATGTATGTCGACTATATAATAGCATTGGTTGACCATAAACTATTAAGTAAAAAAAATTGGTTGAACATATTATATTAACAGATAAAAATCGCTTTCCTTTGAAAGAAAAAGCGATTAGAAAGTGATAATTAAATGCAATTTTAAATTCATAAACATTTCAAAACTTACTATAACTATAAATTTGATGATGATTGAATCTTAATGATTAGAAGTACTAATTGAATTTGAGGTGCTAATGGAATTGTTGACTTTAAGTAATGATTGAATATGAGGGATTGAAAGTAATGATACAATTTCAATTTCTTTCTTTTGTAAAAATTTTCAAAGCAAGAATAGGGTTTTTGTGTGTTAAAATTTACATATTTTTAAAAAAAATAAAAAGTGTTAAAAAATTTCACGTGAACATTTTCTTTTCTTTTTTTTTAAAGATTGACATTTTTTCAAACTCTAACAATGTTTATTTGTTATAAGTACTTACCGACTAACCTATCATTGCAAGTAACTTTTTTTATTTTTTTTAATGGTAAGAATACCTTGAAGGTATTGTAGAATTTTTCACAAAGTATTACCACAAATTTATTTTTTAGTATTTGAATAATCAACTTAGGTTGTGTTTGGATTGAGTTAAAGGGGGTTAAATATTAATCCTGTAATACATTAAACCATTTACCTTTTTTTGGTAAATTTTAAAAGCTCAGGATTAACATTTAACCCCCTTAATGATTAAGCCCACTTATATGTACTTTTATTAACTTAGTTGAGAGTAGGTTAAACGCATGTAACAATAAAAATGCACGCCACTCTTTATTTTTTTTATTTCTCTACCTTCATCAGATCACTTCAACTTCTTTTTTTTTTCTGTATTAAGAAGCTAAAAATCAAATCTATCAAAAAGGTATGAATAAGTTAAAATTTTTATTTTATGATGATTTCATTGATTTTATTTTTTCTTTCCAATTTTTATTATATTATTTTTGCTTATTTTTATTTATTTAAAAATTTTAATTAATTTCTATAAGATTGTTAAATGTATAACATTTGTTGAATTTGATATGACTAAATGTACTATTGTTGCCATGAATTGGACAACTATAGGCCAAGTACAATGAGTATTCCCATATCAACAAAATTTAGGTCTTATTTCACATTTCAGCGAAATCTAGGTTCTAATTGTTAGGAAATTTAGAGGCAATAACTCTTTTTAGGGGAGCTATTTTATATGGATGGGAAGGATCAACTACTAATGGAAGGATGCCTAGAGATGCTCTTAATAGGATATATGGATTAAAAGTTCCATGTGGTGAGGCAAAATATCATTCAATTTGACTAATATGGTACTAAAGTCAAAAAATTATAACCCATATTTTTGAAATTTTATTTATTTATTTTGTTACTATCTTGTTGATGTTGGTTATACAAATTGCTGGTTATACCATTCCTTTTATATGATGTTTTTGAAGAGACTTATGCTAAAGATAGAGCAAATGGAATAAGTACTGAAAAATATTGAAGATGGAAGAAAATATTTTTTATTTCTTCTTACTTAAAACAAAGGAAAAGAAGGGTACAAATATATACAAGTTCTGTGACTCGATGACCACGCTTATAGAGGGCTATTGAAGATTCTATACAGCTCATAAATAACAAACTGAAATATTATATAGCTAGTGGAGAGGAAAAAAATTTCGTGCTGCAAGAATAGATACTATATACTGCACCTTTATAATGTTAACATCCCCCTCCGCCCCCCCCCCCCCCCCCTCTCTCAAGTTGGAGGTTGGTGCAAATCGCACAAACATAACTTGGAAGTTAAGAAACAAAATTGTGGCCCTGTTAAAGCTTTGGTGAAGAGATCAACTAATTGATGGGATGAAAAGACATGTTGTGGAAGTATGAAACCTTGTTTAAAATAATCTCAAATAAGATGACAATAAATATTGAGATGTTTTGCACGTTCATGAAACACGAGATTTAAAGTAATGTGAATGGCAACTTTGTTATCACACTTGAGGGGAATAGGCAGTTTTAATGGAATACCAAAGTCTTGTAATATATAAGAAACCTATCAAAGCTCACAAGCTATTAATGCAAGGCTGCAATATTCTGCTTCTGCGAAGGACCTGGAAACAATGTTTTATTTTTTAGTTTTCCGTGAAATGAGGGAGGAACCAAGATAAATACAGAAGCCAGTGAGTGATCTTTGAGTTTCAGTATGCGTGACCCAATCAGCATCACAATAAGATTACAGTTGTAAGGAGTTATGAGCTAAATTAAAAAGCCCTTTAGATGGACAACCATTGAGATATTTTAGCAAATGCAACATTGCATCCCAATGTGAAGTGTATGGAGAATTAATAAATTGGCTTAACTGCTGCACGATAAATGTTATATAAAGCCTTGTGAGATTCAAGTATAAAAGTCTTCCTACCAGTTGCCTATATTAGTTTGGATCATCTAAGGGTCTACCATGAGTAGGAAGCAACTTCTCACCTTTCTTGTAAGGCATCAAGGTTGGTTTTGCTCCCATTAATCCAGCATATGCTATTAAATCAAAGATGTATTTATGCTGATTAATCATCATTCCAGCAGAACTTCAAGCTATCTCGAGCCTAAGAAAATACTTCGAGTAGCCAAGATCTTTAATGGTAAACATGGAATGTAGGTACTCTTTAACTAAACTGATTTTAGTCTCCAAAGTCCCAGTAATAAGAATATCATCTACATAAACAAGAAGAGGTAGAAAGGACTTGTCAGTTTTCCTTGTGAATAAACAGTAATCATGAATGGATTGTGCGAAACCAATTGCTTGCAATTTACTACAAAATTCAGAATTCCATTGGCGAGAAGCCTATTTGAGTCCATATAGGGATCGTTTCAATTTGTAAACCTACCCGTCCTTTGCTTTATGATATCCTTCAGGTGGTTGCATATATACTTCCTCCTCTAAGAAACCATGCAAAAATGCATTATTTATGTCAATTTGGTGTATTAGCCATGAATTTACTATAGAAATAGCTAAAAAGGTAAATGCATAAGCCAGTGAGTGATTTTGAGTTTCAGTACAGGCGACCCAATCAGCATCACAATAAGATTGCAACTGTAAGGAGTTATGAGCTGAATAAAAAAACCCTTTAGATAGACAACCCTTGAGATATTTTAGCAAATGCAACGTTGCATCCTAATGTGAAGTGCATGGAGAATTGACAAATTGGCTTAACTGCTACAAGATAAATGTTATATTGGGCCTTATGAGATTCAAGTATAAAAGTCTTCCTACCAGCCACCTGTATTTGTATGGATCATCTAGGGGTCTACCATGAGTAGGAAGCAACTTCTCACCTTTCTTGTAAGGCGTTAAGGTTGGTTTTGCTCCCATTAATCCAACATCGGCTATTAAATCAAGAATGTATTTACACTAATTGATAATCATTCTAGCAGAATTTTGAGCTATCTCGAGTCCAAAAAATACTTCGAGTAGCCAAGACCTTTAATGGTAAACATGGAATGTAGGTACTCCTTAACTGAATTGATTTCAGTCTCCAAAGTCCCAGTAATGAGAATGTCATCTACATAAACAAAAAGAGCTAAAAAGGACTTGTCAGTTTTCCTTGTGAATAAACAGTAATCATGAATGGATTGTGTGAAACCAATAGCTTGTAATTTACTAAAAAAATTCAGAATTCCATTAGCAAGAAGCCTGTTTGAGTCTGTATAGGGATCGTTTCAATTTGCAAACCTGCCCCTCCTTTGCTTTATGATATCCTTCAGGTGGTTGCATATATACTTCCTCCTCCATGAAACCATACAAGAATGCATTATTTATGTCAATTTGGTATATTGGCCATGACTTTACTGTAGAAATAGCTAAGAAGATAAATGTATAAGCCAGTGAGTGATCTTCGAGTTTCAGTACATGTAGCCCAATCAGCATTACAATAAGATTGCAGTTGTAAGGAGTTATGACCTGAATAAAAAAGTCCTTTAGATGGACAACCCTTGAGATATTTTAGCAAATGCAACGCTGCATCCTTATGTAAAGTTAATGGAGAATTGACAAATTGGCTTAATTGCTGCATGATAAATGTTATATTAGGCCTTGTGAGATTCAAGTATAAAAGTCTTCCTACTAGCCGCCTGTATTGGTTTGGATCATCTAGGGGTCTACCATGAGTAGGAGCAACTTCTCACCTTTCTTGCAAGGTGTCAAGGTTGGTTTTGCTCCTATTAATCTAACATCGACTATTAAATCAAGGATGTATTTACGCTGATTGATTATCATTCTAGCAGAACTTCTAGCTATCTCGAGCCCAAGAAAATACTTTCAGTAGCCAAGATCTTTAATGGTAAACATGGAATGTAGGTGCTTCTTAACTGAACTAATTTCAGTCTCCAAAGTCCCAGTAATGAGAACGTCATCTACATAAACAAAAAGAGCTAGAAAGGACTTGTCAATTTTCCTTGTGAATAAACAGTAATCATGAATGGATTGTGTGAAACCAATAGCTTGCAATTTACTACAAAATTCAGAATTCCATTGGCGAGAAGCATGTTTGAGTGCATATAGAGATCATTTTAATTAACAAACTTGCCCCTCCTTTGTTTTATGATATCCTTCAGGTGGTTGCATATATACTTTCTCCCAAAAAACTAAGCAAGAATGCATTATTTATGTCAATTTGGAATATTAGGCATCACTTTGCTGTAGAAATATCTAAGAAAAGTCTGACTATTACAAGCTTTGCCACTGGTGAAAAACTTTCAATGTATCGATGCCTTCAACCTGATGATACCCTTTTGCAACCACCTGGCCTTGTATCTATCCACAATGTCATCTGGATGCAACTTGACTTTATATACCCACTTACAACCTATAGCTCGCTTTCCTTGTGGCAAATTAGTGAGTTCTCAGGTCCCATTTTTCTCTAGAGCAGATAATTCTTTATCCATGACCTTGAGCCAATTAGCATAAGCACTGGCTTGATCATAAAAACTTGGTTCTTGAATACCTGACATATTTGCCAAGAACGAAGAATATGCAGAAGAAAGAACAGGAGTATTATAGAAAGGATAAGTGGGTAGAGTGTAAGAGGTTGGTGTTGCTACCTAATTTACCGACAAGCTTTGGACAATAGAGCTGATAAGTGTATAAGCTGCATTTATTATATAATCATTTAACCAAACTGGTCATGCTCTGTGCCTGGTTCTTTGTCTTATAGAGTGAGCTGGTTCATAGAAAGGGATTAACTCACTTGTGTGAACAACTAGTTCAATGGTGGTGATATCATCATTTGTGTGATGAATATCATAATTGTGTAATTCAGCTATAGGTAAAGGTAATGAATTTTTAGAATCATGTGAAGTATGCTGGTTATGATATGGGAAAATTGACTTATGAAAGATTACATCTCATGAAATATGGACTTTGTGAGCCTTAACATCATAAACTTTTTAGGCTTTTTGAGCAAGGCTATATCCTATGAATATGCATTTGAAAGCTCTTGAATTAAATTTTGATTTGTGAGGTGTTGCATTTGTTACAAAACATAAACAACCGAAAACCTTAAGGTTTGAGTAATCGGGTGGTCTTTGAAAAAGAAGTTCAAAAGGGGTTTTCCAATCAAGATTTTTTATTGGTAATCTATTGATGATGTGAGTGGCCATTAAAATGGAATGGCCTCAGAATTTCTTTGGCAAATTTAACTGAAACATGAGGGCTTTCACCACTTGCAACAAATGTTTGTGTTTTCTTTCAACCACTCCATTTTGCTGTGGAGTATAAGTGCAGGTCCTTTGGTGTATAATGCCCTTTTAAGAAAGATAAGCTAGAAAGATTTGACTCACAAATTCTGATCCATTATCTGTTCTAATAAATTTAATGGTAGTGTTGAACTGGTTTTGGATTGGGTTATGAAAATGAATAAAAATAATGTAAGTCTGATCTTTGGTTTTCATGAGAAATGTCCAGGTGGCTAAGGCAAAATCATCAACAATTGTAAGCACATAGTGTGCTCCATCTAGAGATTATTCTTTGTAAGGACCCTAAATGTCAATATGCAATAATTGAAAAGGTTTTGAAGAACTAATTGAGTTTAATGGAAAAGAAAGTCTCCGCTGTTTAGATTTGTAACATACCTCACAAGTGTGCAATAATTCATGGTCATCAATGGAATCAAGAAAATGAATTTGTTTTAAAACATTTATTGATGCGTGTCCCATGCATTTGTGCCACATGTACATAGAATTTGAAATATTATTGTTGTTTAAAACTTTGTCTTTACAAGCATTAATAAAATCAGAATGACCAGAAAAATTTCCGTTGCTATTGAAACAAGTATCGTCCAAAGCATATAGGTTGCCTATAAGTTTTCCCAATGCCAAAGTTTATCAGTCCGTAGGTCCTGTAATAAATATTGGTCAGGCAAGAATTGAATTTAATTTGAAGAGATTTTGCAAGTTTATTTACTGACAAGAGATTAAATTTGAAAGATGGTATGTATAAGGTATGTTTTAAATATAATTGTGATGATAAGTTTATATCAACAGTGTGTTTAACAATTTTCTTGGAGCCATTAGGCATGTGAACAACTAAGGATTTTGTTATTAGTTTCAAGTTTTCAAACAAATATTTTTCTACACATATGTGGTTCGTGGCGCTAGTGTCAAGAATCCAAGTTTCAGGTCTTAATACATTAATAGTACTTAATGCTATACTCAAAGCATTATGAGCTAAAAAAGTACCTGCAAAATCATCAAAATTGGCAAAATTCACATGGTACCTTCTAGATGCATCTTCCCTTTCATAAGTTTAATTGATTCCTACTGCACCATGTTTGCCAAGTCTGCATTACTACTAGTCTTTTCTTCAGAGGTAAAATCCAATAGAGTCTTAGCCATATTTGGCATGTTTTTGCTGGGTGCCTTCTTTTGCTAAATCTTGAGGTCTTTGTACCAATCAAGATATCCATTCAGTTTAAAACAAGTTTCCTTATCATGCCCTTTAACATTACTATGCTCACAGTATTTGTTCTCTTTATCCCCCACATCTTCGTTGACTGCCTCTTCCTGTATTTTCTCTTTTGTAAAATCGATCATTGTTTTATGTTTTTGCTATCAAAGCATTAGTATCTGCAGCCTCATGGAAACTAATATTCACTTCTCTCTGTTTTTCAACTCTCAGAATCATAGAATAAGCACGATTGACAGATGTTATAGGATCCATAACCAAAATCCGATTCTTCATATGATCGTAGCACTCATTGAGTCCCATACAAAATTGAATGATTTTGTTGAATGTATTTTAATGTACAAAAAATTTCGTTGTCCCATAGGTACATGTTTAAATGGGCATTAAACAAGCAAGCTCATTTTAGAATTTTTTAAACCTTGTATAATACTTTGCAACAGATTCATTTCCCTACGAGATTGAACTAATATCTCTCTGGATCTGATAAATCAATGGGCCATTACTTTCACCAAAACATTCTGCTAATTCTTCCCATAAATCCTTGGTTGAATCTATGTAGAGAAACGCCTCTGCTATGTCCTTTGATAGTGAGTTGAGAATCCAAGATGTGACCATGTAATCTACTATTGTCCGTTGTTCAAATTTCTCAGTGCCTTCTTTTGGCTTTTCAATTCTACCATCAATAAAACCCAACTTGAGTTTTGCTCCCAGTGCAATCTTCATGGACCTATTTCATGTCAAATAATTTGGTCCTGTTAATAGTGCTGTCACTAACACCACTCCCGGGTGGTATGAGCTATGGAGGAAAAACAGATTGCCACAATTTTCAGCTCCCCTGGCAGCACCATCGGCTGTGGTTGTATTATTGCCTTTCTCCATTTACACAACAAGAGCAATATACCTAATATCAACCCGCTCTGATACCATGAAAAATATGGAAGATGGAAGAAACTATTTTTTATTTCTTCTTACTTAAAACAAAGGAAAAGAAGGGTACAACTATATACAAGTTGTGTAACTTGATGACCACATTATATAGCCGGTGGAGAGGAAAAAGATTTCCTGCTACAGGAATAGATACTGTATATTGCACCTTTATAATGTTAACAAGTGTTGCAAGTGCTGCTGAGCGATTAGAAAAAGAAATGAATCAATCTAATACTAATGCAAGTGAAAGCTCTCCAATAGTTTATGATTTGAGCGGTCAAGTATTTGAAACTAAAAAGACCAAGAGAAAATTTGAAGGTATTGAAAAAAAAAAGAGCCAATAGTGAATAGACTTTCAAAGGATGGGAAAAGTGATAGGACTTGACTTCGAAAAGCACTTGATGAGGTTCAAGGACTAAGTATAACTCAAATTTTACATGCTATGAGAGCCATGATAGTCGATGATGAGGCTATGTTCTTAAGCTTAGAAAATTAAGAGGAAAAATATAAATTTGTGCTAATGATTCTTGGTCTTATATAAGAAAAATTGTTATTGTTTAGACCTTTTTTTTTATTTGGACATTTCTTTTTTTTTTACAAGTAGAATAAAATAGGCAAAAGGTACAAAAAAAAAAACCTTTGAACTTTTATGACAAGAGCAAATAACACCATAAACTAAAAAAAGTACGTTGAAGCCCATAAACTTTTAAAAATAGTTCAAATAGACCCTTTTTTTAATTGTTATAGATGTTAACGTTTAACTTTTGGGACTATAAAAGGTACAAAAAAGTCCTCAATATTTAAGTTTGGTACGATTAAAATCTAAATATTTTTAAATTTAAAATATTTATTTATTTTTTATCAATTAACATTTTATTTTAAAAATTTATTTTAGAGGGTAAAATTATATTAAAAATTAATCTATTCTTAAAAAT
>CATIWM010368514.1:0-24102 GCA_949671775.1 Mallotus repandus
TAAAATAAAATAATACAAATAAATAAACCTAAAGGAAAATATGCAAAATTGATACAGGATTTAATCCATTGGAATTCCATGGTTGGCCTTGTCTCCACCCCCTCCATTTAAATTGCTCCCACCATTATGAAATATAAAAAAAACAAAAAAAAAAAATAAGTCAAAAAAATAAGGTCAAATAAAAAAAAAAAAAATAAACCAAATAAAAAAAGAGAAAGGAGTAGAAGAGGAGACAATTTGATGGATGCAGTATTGATTTCCCTCAGAAGGTGATCACCATTGATGAAAGCCTGTGGCTTTTGTTATATTGGTCTGTGATTTTTGACTTATTTGGATCTGATTCACGGCTAAAACTTGAAAAAAAGTACGTGAAAATAAAGAGGAGTGAGTGTGTTTTGGTTGACGACTAAGAATCAGAAAAAGAGAGAGAAAAGAAAATAAAACCCTGACCCTCCCTGTGAAAAGAAAAATACGTATATATATAAATACAATCATGTAACCCTAATCTGATTACAGGATAAAAATAAAATAAAATAAATTATTTTGTTATTTATCTAAAAAAAATCAATTTATCCACACATTTATCTAATAAAACAAAATATTTATCAAAATAACCTAATCAAAATCTATAGATAAATAATAAATAAATAAATAAAATAATATAAAAAAATTACAAAAAAAAAACAGAAGGCCTATTTTCCATTCAATTAAAAGCATGGCTGAAGTTGGTCATTTGGGCCAACTTCGGCCCTTTTCTCATTTTTTTTAATTTTTTAATTTTTTTATTATTATTTTTTTTGCTTTTGAATATTTTTAAATTTTTTTTAAATGTTTTGAAAATTCATTAAAAAGATAAATTAAATAAATAAATTTTAAAATAAGTCTTAAAAATAATTTACAATTTAGTTTAAAACCAATTAATCAGATCCAATAAATCTAATTTCACCGTCTATTTTCATCATCGGGTCCTCTATCGCATTGATGCTCTAGTCATCCCGAAATTGGGTGCTTACAGTTGCCCCCCTTTGTCACTGTTTGCTTGACAAATTGCGATAAAACAAATAAGCACACAATTTCAAGGGTAAGGAGTTAGGATACTTACCTGTGTATCTTGAGACTTCTGTTTGCGATCTTTTCATGATGTAAGCTTTGTGTTACTGCAATCTATAATTGTTGGCAAGTTTTCTATCTTTGATTTGTAGTCCATAACTGCTCGTGTTTACCTGCAACCCTTTCGTTGCTCACTTTTGATGCTGCAGTCCATAACTGCTCGCGTTTAGTTACAACCCTTTCGTTGCTCACTTTTGATGCTGCAGTCCATAACTGCTCGTGAATTTTGATTTGAAAATACACTATACTCGGACGTATAGTGTTGATTGGAAATACACTATACTCGGACGTATAGTGTTGATTGGAAATACACTACACTCGAACGTATAGTATTGATTGGACATACACTATACTCGGACGTATAGTGTTAATTTAAAAATACACTACACTCAGTCATATAGTGTTGATTTGAAAATGCACTACACTTGGACGTATAGTGTTGATTTGAAAAATACACTACACTCGGTCGTATAGTGTTGATTTGAAAATACACTATACTCGGACGTATAATGTTGATTTGAAAATACACTATACTCGGTCGTATAGTGTTGATTTGGAAAGTACACTATACTCGGTCGTATAGTGTTGATTTAGAAAGTACACTATACTCGGTCGTATAGTGTTGATTTGAAAATACACTATACTCGGTCGTATAGTGTGAAAATACACTATACTCGGTCGTATAGTGTCGAAAAATACTATACTCGGTCGTATAGTGTTGATTTAAAAATACACTACACTCGGACGCATAGTGTTGATTGGAAAATACACTATACTCGGTCGTATAGTGTTGATTTTAAAATACACTATACTCGGTCCTATAATGTTGATTTGAAAATATACTACACTCGGTCGTATAGTGTTGATTTGAAAATACACTATACTCGATCATATGGTATTGATTTGAAAATACACTACACTCGGACGTATGGTGTTGATTTGAAAATACACTATACTCGGTCGTATAGTATTGATTGGAAATACACTATACTCGGACGTATAGTGTTGAAATACACTATACTCGGTTGTACAGTATTGATTTGAAAATATACTATACTCGGTCGTATAATGTTGATTTGAAAATACATTACACTCGGTCGTATAGTGTTGATTTGAAAATACACTACACTCGGTCATATAGTGTTGATTGGAAATACACTATACTTGGTCGTGTAGTGTTAATTTGAAAATACACTACACTCGGTCGTATAGTGTTGATTTGAAAATACACTACACTCGGATGTATAGTGTTGATTTGGAAATACACTATACTCGGTCGTATAGTGTTGATTTGGAAAGTACACTATACTCGGTCGTATAGTGTTGATTTAAAAATACACTATACTCGGTCGTATAGTGTTGATTTGAAAATACACTACACTCGGTCGTATAGTGTTGATTTGAAAATACACTATACTCGGTCATATAATGTTGATTGGAAATACACTATACTCGGACGTATAGTGTTGATTTGAAAATACACTACACTCGGTCGTATAGTGTTGAATTGAAAATACACTACACTCGGACGTATAGTGTTGAATTGAAAATACACTACACTCGGACGTATAGTGTTGATTTGAAATTAGCTATATTCCCCGTGGAACATTTAGCCGATTGCACTATAGTTCCTGTGGAATGGCTAGTGAACTTATGATTTGAAAATGTGTTGTAGTTCCTATGAAACATCTAGCAAAAGAGTGTGTGAAAAGTGCTATAGGTCCTGTGGAGCATCTAGCAACTTGTGCTATAACTACTGTGCAGTATCTAGCTAAAGTGAATTCAAAATGTTGTTACAGCTACTGTGTAACATATAACAAAATGAACTTCAAATTTCTGTTATAGCTACAATGTAGCGTATAACTGAGTGAATCGGAGTTATAACTACCACGTAGCGTATAATTGAGTGAATGCAGTGTGTGAAAAATGCAGACATCAGCTTTTGAATTTCACATTTGACTGGAATTTCACGTTGACACTGACTGCTTGCTTTGAATTTCCCTGTTGATTGACTTTGATCAGCTGCCTTCATTGCTCGATAACCTTGATTTGACTTGATAATGTCGGTGCTGATGACACATACTGAGTGTATTTTCTTTTGTATTTAAAAACTTGTTAAAGTTAGTTTCAGCATGATGATTGTACAGAAGTGCATTAAATTAAGCAAATTCATCATTTATCACAAAGATAATGTGCATTCAATGAATCCCACTAATTTTTTATCTTCATGACTATCATTTATTTGTCATTCGCAAAGTTAGAAGTATCATTAATCACCTTATGCTGAGAGTGTTTATTTACCAAGTGAAGAGCTGACTTTCACACCTAAATTCAGGGAGAACTTGCTAAACAAAACTTGTGAAAATTGAGTATAAACAAATCAAATTTCGAGGATCAAAACAGTCTTTGAGTTATTGATGTTCTTTATTTCCTTATCCGAGTATTCCCCCACCTTTCTAATATTACTCAGCGTGGATACCGTTGGAAAGGTCCTTCGGATACTCATACTCTGTTTAGAGCATTGGAGTAAATAAAGCAGTTTTTAAAGTGGTCCTCTTTTAGTATTCCCCCACCTTTCTCGCATTACTTAGCGTGGATACCACCAGAAGATTCACGTTGATACTCTTACTCATTTCTGAGCATTGGAGTGGATTAGAAATGTAGCTCTTATTTCAATTCTCCTCTTAGTATTCCCCACATTTCTCGTATTACTCAGCGTGGATACCGTCAAGGGATTTTGTACTCTTACTCAATTTGAGCATTGGAGTATATTAGATGCACATTTATTATGCAAAAAGACTAAAATGATACTATAAAATCCAAGCAATTTATGCTACAAGTCCATAGATTTTATTTTTGCATTTTCTTCCTTAGTTTGGGTGTAAAGCAAGCATTAGATTCATTAGAGTTTATAAACTCTCAGCACAGAGCTATCAACTAGACATCTGAACTCTGTGAGGCTAATAAAAAAAAGAGTCATTAAGATCAAAAGCTCATGAGATAAGTTTTCGTACATGATCTCATGAAATGGATGAATTTACTTTGAAATTTTGAATTGAGGAAGCACTTTATTGCATAACTAAAAGGATAGGGTTTTATTACTTCCCTTGTGCATTTGTCAAGACGTTTGCCATATGGGGTGACATTCTGATGAGCGATTGGCATTTTCCTTCTTGCCTATTCTTACTATCACACTTTCAATCATTAACTTATTAGCTCATAAGAATAACAATCACACTTAGTGCTAGAATCAAATTCCTCCCTGTGAGATGATAACTCTACTTATCATATACTATTTGTTCGATCCGTACACTTGCGGAATGCCTAACATTGAAGAAGACCCACCGGCAAAGGAAGAACATTCATCATCGTCACAGTCTCTAATCTGGTATCTGCTACTTCTCACAGATTTTTCTAGTCAGTATAATGCTCCATTCCCTATTTTTTCACATTATGAAGGAAAAAGGTACACCTCTCTAGCTCACTAAAAAGTTATGTCATGCAAATATTTTGATTAATCATTTTTGGAAAAATTAGGTCTTTGGGGAACTTTAGAGAATCTGTGTAACAAGTTAGGTTAGGGGAAGTTTTTGATAATGAAGCATGACACATATAAAGAGTTGGACCTTGAATTTTTCACCACTCTTTCACCCAAGGACTCGAGCAATTCGGTGCTCACATGTCATTTCTTTAGAAATCCATATGAAATCAATTATGAATTGATCTTTAGGGTTTTCAAATTTCTAATTGAGGGGTTGAAAGTGCCTCTTAGACACTTTGATATTGCACATTTTTAGAGAACCTTTTCTAGGTTGTCTACTTAATCGGTAAGTGAGTCAACTTTGAGTGGTTTGATTAGGGACCATCGCTACCTCATTTTGCATCAATTCATGTGTTATGCCATTTTTTGTAAGGGTGAAAGTAGTCATATGTCAAAGCAAGAAATGTTTCTCATGTGGGGATTGCATGCAAAGACCCCAATCTCAACTACCCACTTTATTTTTCAAACATTACTTCACGTTAGCATAAACCCCAAGACTAGGATCACTATGGGTAATATTATCACTAACTATTGCCTTGAATTTTCATGGTTTTGATCCCTCAAACACATACATATCTGTGGTTAAATCTAGTTTAATTAATCATGATTTTATTTTTCATGCTGAGGTGATCACAATCAAGATGGAACTCCAACAACAACAAATGAGGACATGTTACATTATTTGGTGCAATATGAACCATCCCAAGGAGCACACCGAGGCATTCACCCCTCGAGGAGCTTGATGAGGATATGTCGAATGATCTAATGCAATAAGAAGCATCCTAAAAACCCAACCCTGGCTGGAGGCAAGTGATGAACAAATTGGAGCACATGGAGCAAAAACAAGAGAGAAACTATCAAAGGATCAGCTACTAGATACGGCATTTCTTCGTTATCACCAACACCTTCACCTTCAGGCTCTCCACAACATAGGGAGTAAACTTCTTTTTCCCTATCTTTTATTTTTAATTTTTAGTTTTTAGTCTAGCTTAGTTTTAATTTTAGATGTACATTTTATATTTATATTGGTTATTTGTTTATGAATTTTTTCTGTCTTTTTTAGAATGTTTATGCATAGTTAACTTTATTTAGTTTAGCATTTTAGGTATTTTATGTTGGCCACCACACATATTAAGGACAATGTTTCATTTAAGTGTGGGGGGAGGGGACAAATTTGTATTTTAGCATTTTAGTATATCATGTGTATATTTTGAGTATATATCATGCATTACATTTCATTCTTCATGCATTTGTGTATATTTAGCCTAAATTAAAATGCTTGACACTTGAAATTTTTATGAATTATAATTATTTTGAGCTTTGTGTATGTTTGTGGTTTTGTTGAGCTCATATTGCTAAATATTCTATTAATGATTAATTTAAGTTCTTTTTAAACTTTGATTAACATTTTGAGTTAATAATTTTAAGCTTTCAATCAATCTAATGCATGTTGTTGTTCATTTAATCACATCTATGAGTTGATGTTTTAGGATTGAGTATAGTGAACGAATTAAACTTCTTTATAAGGTTGCTTTTACTTGTATATGAAAGGAATTGTAAAAATGCTCTCTCCTAATCCTAAAAAAAAGAAAAATAAATAAAATGTACAAGGAACTTGAATTCCTTATACTCCAATGCCCTTGCAAAACAGTACGAGTATTCAAAGAACCCTCTCGGCAGTGTTCACGTTAAGTAGTTTAGGAAAGACAGGGAACCATTAAGAGAGGGAAGAAAAGCACAAAAGAAAAAAAAAGAAAATAAAAGGGGGAGATTCAATTTAAAAAGCAATTTTCGCATGCCAAATTGAGAGCCACCTTAGTTATAAGTCTTTTTCATTCATTTGTACTTTTCTTAAGATGTTGATTCATAATTGTGTGACTTTGAATGGACAATATGCTCTTTACTTAGTAATGGAATGACTTTTCTTTGTTTGACTTGTTAACTTTTTTTTTTAGAATTTTTAAGCTAGCTATTAAAAGAAGATTGTAGTGTAAGCTTAATAAAATTTGGATATATGCCTTGTTCATTTCATTGATAGTTGTAGTTTTTGAGTTTTCTTGAGGACAAGCAATGATTTAAGTGTGGAGGTATTTTTTTGGTACTAAATTTCATATAGTTTTAGGATTCTTTTTAAACATGCATTCATTTATTTTAGGTTACATTTATAGCAATTTAGTTTATAGAATTTGATACTTTTATGTTTTGTTTTTAGGGAAAAAAGAAAATGGAGTTGATTGGTACAAAGTTAGGTAAGAAACATAGCAAATAATGCAGAGCTAGAGTTCTGTAGTAATCATAGCTTGATGCACAATCGCCAATTAGTCGAAGCAAGCAACCCAAGTGAAGCCAAGGTTCTATAGCGATCGTGGTACCTTAACAATCATGGTGTCTTAATGTCCAGCCTTCTGTAGCGAGCATGATAGTGTAACAATTGCTACTCCTTCATAAGTAGCCTCTCTGCCATGATTGTAGCTTGATGTGTGATCATGGGATGATTAATTCCTGTTGAGGAACATGTTGAGGTGGACGTATTGAAAAGCAAATCTAAGGGAATATAAAAGGACATTCTAGAAGGGATATATAAGGACAATAACCATTCAAGGTGGATTCGATCATCATACACACAATCAATACCCAAGACAACCAAGAGAAAGAGAAGGAGGAAGAAGAAGAAAAGAAGCTAGAGAAGGAGGCTCCATTGAAGACCCAAAAGCTTCTTGATAACAATTTCTCTCTTCCTTTTGTATTTAGTGATTATTTTGTTAATCTTTTGGTTTGTATTTTGAATATTGAATGATGGATACTAGAGCCATGAGTGGCTAGTTCTTTAAGTGGTTGGGATTTTGAGACCCATTTGATTCAAGTTAATTTGATAGATATTATCTTCTCTTCATGCATATTGTGTTTATTATACTTATTAAATGTTGTGATTTGGCCATATATAACTCTTGTTTAGATTTATACATTGAGAAATGGTAGATTTAATAGACCTATAAACACAAATTAGATTGGTTAAATGACTTGAAAAAGCTTAACTTTATGTAATTCTCTTTTGGGTTTTGCTTGATGCCTTGTATATTAAATGTTGGCTTATTTTTATGGTGATGATGAGATTTAAGCCATAACTTTGAGTTTCAATTGATTCATGCATGTTGAGTTGAGTGCTAATTCAGAGAGAGTGCTTAATTATCTTTGGAAAGCTTAAGATGGGCATATGAATTGATTTATACTATCTTTAACTTGATGACAATATGGTGCTTAATCACCCAACAACATGTTTTTGTATTGATTTCCTTCTATTTTAATTAGCTTAGTGTTCAATTAAGTTGTTTGCTAGATTAGTTTAATAGTTGATTTCATTCAAATTACACTATGAAGCTTTAAATAAAACTAGCTAGGAATAATAGGTGATTAATCGACAATCCCTGAGGGAACGATACTCTACTCTCTCCTTTTTTACTTGTCGGCCCATATACTCATGGGTTTTGCATTGCTATTCGAGCACGTAATATTTTTTCACCTACTTCTTCCATCGTTTTGTTCTTCACATGCTGATGCAAAAGATTCTCTGCTACCCATAATTCAATTAATTACTTTTTTTCAAACTCGTAGTCCTTGGAAAGTACTGAACAGTAAGTAAAACAATGCTTCAAGTGTGAAGGAAGATGAAGGTAGCTTATTCTGAGTACTTGTAAAATGGAATCTAAAATATCCCATATGTGACTCTTAAGTATCTCATTCCATACCATTGGAGTTGATTTAAAGCATAAAATGTCGTTGAGTGTTTTATAAAGGTAGGCCTTTGCTTCTTCTCATGATTTCTTTGTACATCAATTCTGGGGTACGTTATGCACTGCTATCATCATTACAAAATGCATTTCTAGCAAAAGTTATGCATACTGCTCTGACATATTATCTAAATCTTTTAACATATGATTTTTATCTGTATAATAAAAATATTACTTTCAATGCAACATTACATTTTAAATAGAGTTATAATTTAGGGATAATGACCCCATAAGTCCTATAACTTTTTAAATATTTCAATCAAGTTCTAATTTTTTTATTTGGGTCCTATAAGCTTTTAAAAAGTTGCTCATTAGTAGTATTTCGTTAAATCAAATGGAAAGTGTATATGCGTTAGTTAGACCTTACATGTTTGCAGCCAGCTCATATCTTTTTCTTCGTCTTCTTCTCTTTTGGATAAAAATATTACTTTTAATACAACATTAAATTTTAAATGGAGTTATAATTTATGAATAATGACCACCCCACAAGTCCTATAACTTTTTAAATATTTCAATTAAGTTCTAATTTTTGAATTAAGTCCTATAAGGTTTTAAAAAGTTACTTGTTAGTCGTATTTTGTTAAATAAAATGGAAAGTGTATATGCATTAGTTAGACCTAACATGTTTGCAGCCAGCTCGTACCTTCTTCTTCATCTTCGTCTCTTTTAGATAAAAATATTACTTTTAATGCAACTTTACATTTTAAATAGAGTTATAATTTAAGGATAATGACCCCACAAGTCCTATAATTTTTTAAATATTTCAATGAATTTCTAATTTTTTAATTGAGTCCTATAAGCTTTTAAAGAGTTGCTCATTATTCCTATTTCATTAAATCAAACAGAACGTGTATATGTCTTAGTTAGACCTCATATGCTTGGAGCAACTCATGCCTTCTACTTCTCCTTCTTCTTCTTCTTCTTCTTCTTCTTCTTCTCCTCCTCCTCCTCTTTTGGATTAAAATCTTAGGGTTTCCTTTTATTCAAACTTCTCAAATTAGTTTTTTCTTTTTTGGGTGCAATTTGTTTAAATATGCAAATTCATTTTAAATAGGTGATATGGGTGATGGAGATGTCATATGGGAGATAGAGAAATAGGAGATTTTGGATGGAGAATTAGTGCAAATGCAAAAGATTTATTCAATTATTTCTTCCATCATTTTGTTCTTCATATGCTGATGCAAAAGTTTATCTACCACCCATAATTCAATTAATTGCTCTTTTTTAAACTTGTAATCCTTGGGAAGTACTAAACAGTAAACAAAACATCGCTTTAGATTTAAGGAAAGATGAAGGTAGCTTACTTTAAGTGCTGCTAAAATGGAATCTAAAATATCCCATCTATCACACTTTAGTATCTCATTATGTTCCATTAGAGTTGATTTCAAGCATAAAATGTCACCGAGTGTATTTGTTGCCAAAGGTAGGCCTTTGAATTTTCTCATAACTTCTTTGCACATCATTTAAGGGGTAAATTGTGTTCTACTATCGTCATTACCAAATGCATGTCTAGCAAAAGTTGTTAGTACCGCTCCAACATATTATCTAAATATTTTAACACATGATGATTATTAGTCATAATATTTTTATCTGTATAATAAAAATATTACATTTAATGCAATATTACATTTTAAATAGAGTTATCATTTAGGGATAATGACCCCACAAGTCCTATAATATTTTAAATGTTTCAATCAAGTTCTAATTTTTTTAATTGAGTCCTATATGCTTTTAAAGAGTTGCTCATTAGTCCTATTTTATTAAGTCAAACGGAAAGAGTATATGTGTCACTTAGACCTCACATGTTTGTAGCCAGCTTATACCTTCTTCTTCTTCTGCTTTTTTGGATTGAAATCCTAGGGTTTCCTTTCATTCCACTCAAGCTTCTAAAATTAATTTCTTTTTTTTTCTTTTTTTGGGTGCTTTGTGTTTAAATATGCAAATTCATTTTAAATGGGTATTATGGGTGATGGAGATGTAGCATGAGAGATGGAGAATTAGGAGATTTTCGATGAAGAATTAGTGCAGATGTAAAAGATTTGTTCATCTACTTCTTTCATCAGTTTATTCTTCACCTGCTGATACAAAAACATTCTTTGCCACCCATAATTCAATCAATTGCTCTTTTTTAAACTTGTAGTCATTGGGAAGTACTGAACAGTAAGCAAAATGTTGCTTCAGGCATGAGGGAAGATAAAGGTAGCATATTCTGAGTACTAGTAAAATGGAATCTAAAATATCTCATATCTGACTCTTTAGCATCTCATTCCATTCCATTGGAGTTGATTTAAATAAAGTTACAATTTAGGGATAATGACCCCACAAGATCTATAACTTTTTTAATATTTCAATCAAATTCTATTTTTTTTTTAATTGAGTCCAATAAGCTTTGAAAGAGTTGCTCGTTAGTCCTATTTTGTTAAATCAAACATAAAGTGTATATCTATCAGTTAGACCTCACATATTTACAGCCAGCTCATACCTTCTTCTTCTTTTTCTTCTTCTTTTTCTTCTTCTTCTTCTCTTTTGGATTAAAATCCTAAGGTTTCCTTTCATTCAAATTTCTCAAATTGATTTTTTTCTTTTTTTGGGTGCAATGTGTTCAAATATGCAAATTCATTTTAAATGGGTGATGTAGGTGATGGAGATATCGGGTGGGAGACGGAGAATTAGGAGATTTCCAATAGAGAATTAGTGAAAGATTTTTTTGCCTACTTCTTCCATTATTTTGTTCTTCACTTTCTGATGCAAAAGATTCTCTACCACCCATAATTTGATCAATTGCCCTTTTTTAAACTTGTAGTCCTTGGGAAGTACTGAACAATAAGCAAAACAACACTTCAAATGTGAGGGAAGATGAAGGTAACTTACTATAAGTACTGGTAAAATGGAATCTAAAATATCTCATATGTCACACTTCAGTATGTCATTCCATTCCATTAGAGTTGATTTAAAGCATAAAATGCTCCCAAGTATTTTTGTTCTAAAGGTAGGTCTTTACATCTTCTCACAACTTCTTTACACATTATTTCTAGGGTACATTGTGATCTAATATCATCATTACCAAATGCATGTCTAGCAAAAGTTATGAGTACTGCTCCAATATATTATCTAAATCTTTTAACATATAATGACTGTTGGTCATAATATTTTTATCTGTATAGTAAAAATATTATTTTTAATGCAACATTACTTTTTAAATAGAGTTATAATTTAAGGGTAATGACCCCACAAGCCCTATAGCTTTTTACATATTTTAATCAAGTTATAATTTTTTTTAATTTAGTCTTATAAGCTTTTAAAGAGTTGCTCGTTAGTCTTATTTCATTAAATCAAACAAAAAGTGTATATGTCAGTTACACCTCACATGTTTGCAACCAGCTTATACCTTCTTCTTTTTCTGCTCTTTTGGATTGAAATCCTAGGGTTTCCTTTTATTTAAATTTCTCAAATTATTTCTTTTTTCTTCTTTTTTAGGTGCAATGTTTTTAAATATGCAAATTCATTTTAAATAGGTGTTATGGGTGATGGAGAAGTCGTATGGGAGATGGAGAATTAGGAGATTTCTGATAGAGAATTAGTGCAGATGCAAAAGATTTGTTCATCTACTTCTTTCACCATTTTGTTCTTCAATTATTGATGTAAGAGATTCTTTGCCACCCATAATTCAATGAATTGCTCCTTTTTAAACTCGTAGTCCTTGGGAAGTACTGAAAAGTTTAGACAGTGAGGTTTTGCATGTGTCCAAGTATCTTATGACCACAATACTATTTCAGCTCAGGGCTCTAGGGAACACACTAATCGCTATCACAAAGATAAGACGTGGAGACAAGGAGTCACCACCCAAGGTAATAATTGGGACAAATCAAAGGTTGCGGTAACTCGATTCTCTAAAAGAAAGTCAGCACAACACCGATGGATTCTAAGTACGGAATGTCAAATTATTTTAGTCTCATGTTCTTTAAAATTAGTTTATGAATTACTATCTTATTCTCTAATTACATGCAATTTCATATTATACCTTAATTTAACAATCACTCCAAAGGCAACTAGTCGCATGAAAAATCATATAAAAACTGTACTCTTACAAAGGAAAATGTCCTTAAATTAATCTAATCTACATTCATTTCAATTTAGAGTTAGCTAATTCTATATATTTTTTACAAAGTGTAATGAAAACTAAAGGTAAGACTACATTTTAAATTAAATTAATGAGCATACACTTACAATTCTTATTCCAAAGAAAGTGGACCTAAGTCTATTTTTTATGGAAATGTATTGGATTGAATTAGCGAGCCTAGTTCTAATTAATTTTAATCTTTTAAAGTGATCCTAAGTCTATTTATTCAAAAAAAAATGCTTATTTAACAAGCTGAACTATGTCTAAGTTTATTCTAATTAAGCTAAACTGGGTCTAAGTCTAAATTAACCTAAATGGGCCTAAATTTATTTTAAATTAATTAAAAGGGGGCCAATTATTATTGAGTAAAGCCTAAATGTTGGCTAAAAGCCCAAAATGATAAAGAAAACACAATCAAGCCCAAATAGCAAATAAACGCACTAAAAACATACATACAGTGATTCTAACCTTAATTTTTACATGCAATTGAATTAACTACAGCCACCATTGATTTTAATTATAATTTACCAAGTGATCCTAATTTACTAATCAATTTTAAAAAGCAAAAAAAATAAATGGTTTAACTATTATCCCACTATCGAGGCTATTACAACCTATATATAATAAAAGTAATTACATCCCAATAAACCAAATAAATACACAAAACAAATACCATAAAAATAAAACACATAAAAAATAAAAAACTACATGATTTAGAACATAGTTTTAATCCATGGCATTCTATGGATTTTAATGGGTTTAGTCAAATGAATCACGTGATTTTCTCTGTCTCAGGTATAGATCACTCCCTCCATTGCCATATCAGTTCACAAAAAAAAACACAAAAAATTTATTGGAATTGAATTAAGGAATTAAAAGAAAATAAAAAAACCAAATGAAAATTAAACATAAAAGGAGAAGAAGAATAGAATGAATATGTATGGATGTTGTTTGATTACTCCTCAGAGTTCGTTGATTCACCGTGTGAATGAGTCTATAGATTGCTTTTCTTGATTTCAGGCCTTGATTTCTCTTTTTAAAGGACCTTTAAAAAGAAACAAAGAATAATAAAAAAAAACATAAAAACCCTCAGGAAAGGTCTCTGTGCTTTCCCCAAAAAATAAGAACATAAAGAAGTTCTCCTTTTTTGTTGTTTTTGTTGTTTTTCCTTTTTTTATTAGCTCTGTAATTTTTTTAGCTAATGAAGAACCCCTTCACTACGTAAAAATCCTATAGGTTTATATAAAAGAAAGAGAAAAAGCCTCCTGTGGTTTAATTATAGGAGATAAAACCTAATAATTATCTCTAAAAAACCAACTTTTTATTTTTGTTAAATTATAACCAATCAAAATCAAGAAAATTAATTTCAAAAATTTTAAAAATTGAAAAATTCAGAAGGAAGCCAATTAGAGGTGTGCAATTTCGATCGGAATTGTGCATTTCTGATCAAAAATATATAATTCTGATTGAAATTCAATATTTTCAATTGAAAATGTGTAATTCCGATCGAAATTATATATTTTTTATCGGAATCACATAATTCCAATCTGAAATTTTTGTGTTTTGGTCACTGCTTTTTAATTTTATTTATTTATAAATGGCCCCACAGAAAAATAAAAAATTTTGCAATTAGGTTCTTAAAACCTTGTAATTCAGTCCTGAGATTTAAGAATCGAAATCTAAAGACCTATTTTGATTAAATTTTCATCATTGGATCCTCATCGCATCCATACTCGATGCATCTAGAAATTGGGTACTCACAGTTGCCCCCTTTGTCACTGTTTGCTTAATAAATTGCGGTAAAGCTAATAAGCATAAAATTTTGAAGCAAAGAGTTAGGATACTTAGTTGTGTTTTGTGACGCTCTTCATTTACAACTGACTACAAGCTCGCTTTAGCTGTAGTGCAGCATCAAGATAAATTCACTATATTCCCTATGGAATGTCTAATGAAGTTTTAATTTTGCTATTTTTCCTATAGGATGTTTAGCGATGTAATGCTATAACTACTATGTAGTGTCTAGCTAATTGCACTATATTTCTTATAGAATGTCTAGTGACTGTGATTTTTTGCAATATTTCCTATATAACGTTTAGTAAAGTAATTTGATGACTTTTGCTATATTTCTTTTGGAACGTTTAGAGAAGTGATGCTATAACTACTATGTAGTGTCGATCTAATTATGATCATGCTATAGGTCTTATGGAGTGTATAGCAAAAGAATTTGAACTTGTGTTATAACTACAGTGTAGTATCTAACAAAAAAGAAATTGAAATTTGTAACAGCTATTGTGTAGCACCCAACAAAGTAAAATTTTTGAAATCAAGTTATAGCTACTGTAGAGCGTATAACTGAGTGAAATTGGAAATTAGTGTTATAACTAGTTTGTAGCATATAACAAAGTGAATTTAAAAATCGGATGTTATAGCTACTATGTAGCACATAATAAAATGAGATTTGAAATCTCATGTGGTGCATGGAAATGCAGAAAATCAAATTTTCTGTATTTTCATGTTGACTAAAATCTTGAATTTTTGTGTTAATTAACTATGCACTTGTGTTGATAATTTAATAATTCTATGAATTATTAAATTATGCTTGTGATAATGATGTTTTCTGAAATTAATTAGGAATTAATTCCTAATTGAATTGTAATTTAGGACTAAATTGCAAGAAAACTTGTGGACTTATTTGTAACCAAAGTTAAAAGGACTAAAGTGGATATTTATAACTTTATTTAACTTACCCCACCTTTCACTTGCACATGATTTTTTGTTTTGCCGATTCTCTTCTTCTTCTTCCTATTTTTTTTCTTTTCTTAATTACTTTTGCATTTGACGTCCGATTTTGAATTCGTCTGCTCTTATGGCACATCCACCACATAAACCACGTGCTAGTACCTCAGACGCAATTAATCCACCTATCCTAGGCCCACATTTTCTACAGAACCATTTGGGACTTCATGAGGGTGCAACTATCCTTCCTCTGACTCGTTTGGAGCTACAGAGGTGCTCAAACGCTGGTGACACGGTATACATCATTTCCCTCTACTTTATTCTGCAAAATTTTAATTTTATTATGTCAAATTAGACTGAATTATGCAATAATTTGACATGCATGTAAAAAATTGAAGCATATTAGCAAAACTTATCTAATGAAAATAATTTTTTTCATACAAAAAATTGAAAGTGAAATAAAAATTGAAATTGAATCAAGTTGATGTGCATGTCCAATCCGAACTGTCGATTTTCAGTTAAAAATCTGAGATTCTAATCAGAATTATAGATTTTGATCTGAATTCTATAATTCTAATCAGAAATATAGATTTTCAGTTGGAAATCTAGAATTTCGATCATAATTCTAGATTTCTGAACAAAAATCCAATTTTCCAATTGGTTCCAATTTTTGAATTTTTCAAAATTTTTTAATGTAAAATAGAAAAATGCAAGTGATGATAGAAATAAATGCAAATAAAGATAAATGTGCAAAATAAAAAATAAAAAATAAAATAAAACAAAAAGTATAAGAGAGTGATTTTGTTGTTTTTGAATTTTTATTCAAAAATTGCTGAAGTTCTCAGGTTGCTTTTACTTGGCCCGAGAACTGTTTCACGATCTATCTGAGGACGTAACATGACACGTCTAGGCATCGGGCTTCAAATGCTTTATTGCTACTCTTTTGACTGCTTGGGACAGATCAAACCATTATTCAATTCGCATTGATCAAGAGGTGGATGGACACTACCCATACTTTCCACACTCGTATGGGTTAGCTGACCATCTCTCCAATGAGCTTCTCCGCTATTACTACGATTGCATTTTGAGGCACTCCAATTCCATTCAACATCAGCTACTGTAACCTCCCTGAAGACTCTAGGAGTCAGTATGTTCATGACTTGCTCAGATTCGTTTTAATGTGGAAGAATCAAAAGAATGTCCTTTTTCTTCTTTTGTTCAGAGCTTCAATCGACTGCCTACTACTATACCTCACTAGATCATTCAGAAGGTGAGATGTTTTTTACTGATATTGCTAGGCACCACTCTCTTTTGTGAGACTAGTCATGAGGTCAGCATTGCTTTCCTCGGTCCTCTTCAAGATCTTAGTCAAGTTGCTACATTTGATTGGGGTTCTATAACACTCGCCTGTCTCTACTATAGACTTGACACGATGTGCAAAGGTACTATAATGATATGCAGCTTCTGGCACTTCTTACACATATGTTTACTTATCCTCCTTTTAAATTCTTATTGTCTGTAAATCTTTCATCTTCTTTTGATTGTTCTTCTCTTTACATATTTGGAGTATTTAGGTTGGAGTTATTCGAGGCTTTAGTTCTGTCAGCCTTGACAAGAGTTTTCCTCTGATCCAGAGATGGGCTCTTCTCACCTTTCTAGCATAAGGCATAGCCTCCAGACTTATCAAGAGCAGTTAAACACCTTGAAGTGGGGCCTAGTAAGAAAAGTGAAATTATTAGCATTTCATAAACTATAAAAGTAAAATGAAATTTAACTAATGAGTTTATGAATTGTAGGTTATGTCTGATTGGCTAAATTACGTTGAAGACAACCGATGATAACTACAAGAGTTAGGTTAGCATGCAGATTATAGAACCACCAGGATTTGCTAGGTACAAGAGAACTCAAGTACTATATAATGAGTCACAAAAGAAGAAACAAAATATATAGCTAAAAAGTGATCTCATTGGTCTGGTTTTAGGCTTCTCATGTTTTGTTTTCCTTTCTAGCAATATTAAATAAAAATTCAATTTCAATTTAATTCAATAATTAGGGACAAAATGAGTACATTTGTTACACCACATAACATAACTCTTGTTATCAACTAGTCCTTTTGGATTTTCTAACTGGATATTTTTCTCTCACTTTTAATTCCCTAACTTTTGTCTGACTAGCCCTTTATAGGTTTTCCAATCATCGGGATCACTTTTTATTTTATTCTTTAATTTTTGCCTGCCAGCCCTTTGCGGATTTTTTGGACAGCGGGAATGTCCTAATTTTTGCTTGATTAGCCTTTTCAATTTTTCTAGCCAACGGACTTTTATTTCTTAATTTTACTATTATTTTTTTATTATTTTTTAAAAGGTAGTACTTCTTGAGGCGGTGTAGATTGACTGGTTCTATAAACTGATTCCGATTAAGATCCAAAATCTTTACAGCTCCCTTAGGCAGAACCGCTTTGACTAAATACGGTCCTTCCCAATTAGGTCTGAATTTCCCTCTTCGATCAAACACCATTGCTTTTGACTGCTTAAGGACCATATCTCTAGCTTTAATCTTCCCAGGCTTAACCTTTCTATTGAACAATCTTATTATTCTCTTTTGATATATTTGAGTGTGAAATAAAGTATCCATCCCTTACTCATTCAGAGATATGAGATGCTCATATCTCTTCTGTGCCCATTCACTCTTAGGAATTTTGGCTTCCATAACCACCCTCATGGACTTAATCTCTGTCCCTTTTGGCAATACTACTTCACATCCATACACTAATAAGAATGACATTTGGCTTGTTACAGTACGTGTTATTGTTCTATATCCCTATAAAGTAAAACGAAGATACTCAGACCAATGCTTATCTGTCTTGACTATTTTAGAGAGGATTTTTTTGACATTCTTGTTCGTTGCCTACACTATTCTGTTAGCTTGAGGTCAATAAGGTGAAGATTTATGATATTCAATTTGGTATTTTTGTAACAACTATGATGTCTCTGCTTGGAACTGAACCCCATTGTCTATTCCAATATAATATAAAACCCCGTATATGCAAATGAGATTTTTCTCTATGAACTTCTCCATCTGTTTTTGCTTTAAAAGTGCTAAAAGATTTTTCTTTTATCCATCTAGAAAAGTAATCAATTGTTGTCACTATACACTTGTGCCCATTCGATGTTGTCGGCCTTATTTCCCTATAATGTATATTCCTGTGCTGCAAAGGGCTAAGGAGATGACAAATTGTTCAATACTGTAGGAGGGAAATGATTCAAATTCCCATGTATTTGACACTGCTGAGATTGTCTCACTATTATGATACAAACCTTTTCAATGCTCATTTAGTAATATCATTGCCCTATAATCTTCCTTGCCAAGATGATTCCATTCATGTGAGACCCACAAACCCCTGCATGAATCTCTTTCATCACTTCCTCAACCTTTTCCTTCTTAAGACATCTCAGCTACATCCCATTCACCATTCTCTTATATAATACCCCATCATGACTCGCAAAATTGCGTGTAAGAACACGAAGGTCATACTTTTCCTTTTAAGTTGCTTCATCTGGATATTTCCTTTCATCTATGAATTTCTGAATATCATAAAACCAAGACTTCTCTTCTGGTCCTATATGAACACTCATTATTTGCTCACCACTAGAACACGGAGATTTTGACTTCACTATCACTAAAGGCTTCATTGTTAACCTAATTGGACTCTCCCATATCAAAGAAAGTGTTGCCAATGCATCTGCCATCTAATTCTCATCTCTTAATAGGTGTATAAAAAGACATTTATTAAAATTTTTCATTAGATTCTTCAAACAGAAAATATAAGGCTTTAATTTGTCCTCTTTCACCCTCCCATTCTTTGTTAGCCTAACTGATAACCAATAAAGAGTCTCCATAAACCAATAAGCCCTTTTCTGCAGCTGCAACAGCTGCTTCTATCCTATAGATACATGCTTTAACTCAGCCATGTTGTTTGTAACCTTAAAATCCAGTTTTTTAGCCATAGGAATAGCTTCTCCTTCTGGTATGACAAGAATTATTGCTAGTCTTGCCCCTTTATTATTCATAGCTCCATCAAAATAAAGCTTCCATTCCCTACATTTGATTACTACTAGATTCTCATCAGGAAACTCTAAATTCCACTGTTCATCTCCATCTACCGTATTCTAAGCTAAGAACTCTGCTACTACTCTTTCCTTGATGACCTTTGTGGTGATGTACTCTATATCAAACTTAAGAGCACTAACCATCGAGAAATTCTCCAAATTAAAGCAGGTGCTTGAAATAAGTACTTTAAAGGATCTACTTTTGAAACTGCTTGTACTTATACGATTGGAAATAATGCCTCAATTTCCTTATAGCCCATATCATAACCAGACACATCTTCTATACTAGATCATACTTCTCCTTATATGGCAGGAACTTCTTGCTGAGATAAAATACTGCATGTTCTACCCCATCTTGTCCTTCTAATGGTAATATTGCCCCCATTGCTTTCTCTCTTAAAGCTAAGTAAAATATCAATGGTTTACCCTGTCTAGGTGGTTTCAAAATGGGCAAACTAGTTAGGTATTCCTTAATATTTTCAAAGGCTTTCTGACATTCTTCATTCCACTTCACAATCTAATTCTACCTCAAGAATAAAGGTGTAATCGAGTCGAGCCAAGCCGAGTTTTGGCTAGCTTGGGCTTAGTTCATTTATAATCGAGCTGACCTTGCTATCCCACTTAGTGTTCATGAGCTTAAATGAGCCTAAACGAGCCTAAAGAAATTTTAAAAAATACAAACTATAAATTAAAATTATACATTAAAATTAAAAATTAATAAAAATTATGATTATATATGTATATATAATCAAATTAGTAAACATTAAAATTACAAGCTGGCTTATGAGCTTTTATTCAAGCTTATTCGTGAGCTTCATGAGCCAAGCTTTGTATAGCTTGAGCTCAGCTTGTTTATTAAATAAGCTTCAATATACGAGCTCAAATGAGCTTTTATCAAGCCGAACACTAAGCTACTCATGAGTAGCTCGGCTCGTTTACACCGAGCTTGAAAATAGGATCACAAACAATAGCAAGATTTGCAATAAACTTACTAATATACTGTAATTTCCTAAAAAAACCCTTGTACTTCTTTCTCAATTTTAGGCATCGACATTTCCTGAATAGCCTTGATCTTATCTAGATCCAATTATGTTCCTCTCTTGCTAACTATATACCCTAACAGTTTTCCTGAAGTTACCCCAAAATGCACTTCTTCATATTAAGTCTCAAATTATACTTCTCGATTCTGGCTAAGGACTTGTTTAAGGCTTTAAAGTGTCCCTCTCTTGTTTTTGACTTGACCATCATATCATCAACATACATCTCTATCTCTTTATGCATTATGTCATGAAATAAAGTAGTTTCTACTCTTTGATAAATTACTCCTGCATTCTTTAGCCCAAAAGGCATCACCTTGTAGCAATATGTTCCCCATTCTATAATGAAAGCAATCTTAATTTTATCCCTAACTGCCATCATTATCTGATTTTAACTTGAAAATCCATCCATAAAGGAATACATTGCACTAGATGTTGCACTATTAACTAACATATCCATATAGGGTAAAGGAAAATCATCTTTCAGGCATGCTTTATTTAGGTCTCTGAAATCAACACACATTCAAACCCTACAATCTTTCTTGGAAACTGTTACTATATTTGCCAACCATTGTGGGCATTCTACTATATCAAAGAAATTAGCCTAAATTTGTTTAGCAATTTCTTCTCTTATCTTTTTTATCCATTCAAGTCTTAATCTGTGAAGCTTTTATTTTGCCGATTTAATTTCTAGATATGTTGGAATGTGGTGCTCTGTAATTTACCTATCCAAAACTGGCATATCATCATAGGACTAAGAAAATACTACCTTTCTTTTTATTAATACTCTCTTAAGATTTTCTGTCTCTTCAAGAGTTAAGTAACGTGATATAAAAATATTCTTTGGATTATCATTCGTGCCTATGTTAAATAAATCTAATTGAATGGAATTAGTGTTTAACATGCACATACGATAAATATTAAAATGCACAAAACCATTAGGATGGACATCACATAAGTAAGCCAAACCAGAGTTCATATCATTGACTATAGGAAAAATAGAGTTTTTGTCCTCATGAAGACTGAACGTTATTACATCAATTTCCTCATAGAAAACATCGTTAAAACTATTTGCTAATGAGAGTAGTTAAATCTTATGGTGGCTCTTCTTTAGGTGGCAGAAAAAGCAACTCCTCAACAACCATAGTTCCCATCTTCTCAACAACTTATTTTATTACTCCATCCTTATTGTCTCACACTAGATTCTCAATAATCTACTTCTTAAAAATCTCAAATCCATGAACATTCACACTAGCAACATTGACAGGTTCTTCTATACCTAAGTAGAACTTCCTTTTCCCTTCTTTAATAATACTCTCTTCCAAGGGTTTCACTTTCTGTGGGAACTTCCCTTTGTTCCTTGATCCCTTCTTTGCTTTCCTGCATCTTATGTATAACCCAATCCTCTGGTGTCTTTTTGATTTTTGAAATTTGGCAACTCTAGAATTCCCTACTGATTCTTTTCCAATCCCTGTCCTAATTGATATTGCATCTTCTTCATCATCATTGCAACCCTTAGATCCATTTCTGTTCCATGAAAAATCCCAAATACTTAGAAACCAAGAGGAGCAATCACTTGCTTCTGATTGTCTAGTATAGCTGGTACAGTCTTGCTCATGCTAGCATCTATGGTCACAACTCCTTCATGAGGGAATTTTATTTTTTGAAGCATAGTTGAAAACACTCCGCCCAAGACATGAAACCAAGGTCTGCTTAGAAGTAAGGCATGGGTGACAGGAATGTCCAGCACAATGAACTCTACCATTGACTTTACTGGTCTAGTTTTTATAAGAGCTTGAAAGGTGCCCTCTACACTCCTTATACTATCATCATAAGCTCTGATTATTAGGTCTGAATTTTTCAAGTTATCTACTTTCAGACCTAAATTTGGTAAGATTCTTAATGGACACACATTGATCGCAGAACAATCATCTACCATCATATAGTTGGTTCTTTTGACTCTAACTTCAATTAGAATGAACAAAGCCTTGTTGTGATTCTTTCCCTCCAAAGGTAGATCCTCATCTAAGAATGTTATCAACCCATGCTTATTCTATGTAACCTTTACTATCACAGCCTCAGGTGAAGCTATAGTTTCAATGTTTATTTTAGCAAGAGCCTTGACAAGGGCCTTTCTATGACTACTACAATGAATCAAGAGTCCCCAAACGCTCACATTCGCTTTTGCTTTCTTAAGTTGTTCAAGAATTAAGTCATCCTTCTGCTCGTCAATCATGTCCTCTTCCTCTACATCCTCTTTCTCTATTGCTTTCTCTACATTCTTTTCAGCTGGCTTATAACCTTTACTACTTCTAGTAACATGGTTTACTTCTAGATTGTCTATCCACACATTGTATCCCTCATTGTCTTCATCCACAAAGTTATGCCAAATATTAATGCTCCCAATGGTTCAGTCTTTCTTCCTATCTTTCCAAACTTCAACCATACATCTTTCTTTCTTGAGTGACTTCTCATCAAACTCATCACCCCATCATGTAGGAACAATTGCTTCAGGGGTATGTCACTAAAAGATGGCTTATTGTAAAATATTTTATAATCAAATTTGCTCGAAGATTAGTGTAGACGGCGGGGTTTAGCGCACATCCACGATTTTAGCAACCGCAAAACTGTTTGAGATCAGGGCTCCAGGGAACACACTACTATATCATAAAGATATAGTGTGGAGATGAGGAGTTACCACCCAGGGTAATAACTAGGACAAATCGAAGGTGGTGATAACTTGATTCTCTAAAAGAAAGTTAGTACCACAACCAGGAAATTCTGGGAACAAAATACCAACCTCTTTTAGTCTCCTGTTCTTTAAAATTAGTTTATGAATACTATCTTATTCTCTTATTACATGCAATTTCAATTAAACCCTAGTTTAGCATACATCTAACACCCAAGGCAACTAGTCATGAAATTACACATAAAAAATTCATACAAGGCAAAACGTCCCTAAATCTAAACTACATTGATTTTAGTTTTAAGTTAGCTAAGTCTATATTTTATTTACAAGTAAAATGGAAACTAAAGGTGGGCCTATATTTTAATTAGTTAATTTGCATATGTCTGAAATTTTTACTTTCTAAAGAAATGGGCTTAAGTCTGTTAAATTTTAAAGAAAATGGAATTAAGTTAGTGGGCCTAATTCTAGTTAATTTTAAGTTTAAATGAAGTGATCCTAAATCTATTTATTTTAAAATAAAATGCTTTAATGGGCTCAATTAAGTCTAAATTGAATTTTAATTAATCTAAAAAAATGGGCCTAAATTGATTTTAAAGTTAATCGGGCCTAAAACCAATTTTAAAAACCTATTTTATTAGAGAACTAGCCTAACGTGGGCATGGGACCCAAAATGAATAAAAATGCAAACAAACCCAAATAAATAAAATAAACAAATAATATATCAAACATGCATAATTGTGATTTCTAACCCTAAATTGATTTACAAGTAACCTAAATTAATCTAAAGCCACCATTGATTTTATTAAAGGTATTACCAAATAAACCTAAATTAATCTAATTAATTTTAAAGTGCGCAGTAAAGTAAAGATTCCACTATGTTCCCACTATCAAGGCTATTACAATGATCTACTGAAAATAAAAATAAAAATTAATTACAACCCAAAAAATAATATAAATAAACATAAAAAATAA
>CATIWM010368553.1:0-11901 GCA_949671775.1 Mallotus repandus
ACACTTAATGATCAAAGTAATTGATAAGCACAACATAATTTCACATAAAGAATGTGAAGTTAAACAGTCTAACCATCAATTTAGCAATACAATCAAGACAAACTAGAACCATCAATCATGCCAAGTTCATGTTTAATGAAATTTAATCTCTCTTCATTGAGAGGTTTGGTGAAAATATTTGCAAGTTGATTATTTGTATCAAAAAACTCAAGTGAGATATCACCATTTTGAACATGATCACGCAAGAAATGTTGTCTAATGTTTATATGCTTGGTTCTAGAATGCTGAATGGGATTTTTGCTAAGGTTTATAGCACTTTTATTATCACATTTGATTGGAATGTGATCAAGTTTAATGCCATAGTCTTTTGCCACAGTATTTGTGAACAGTATAAACTTGTAGCAATATATTCTGCTTCTGCAGTGGACAAGGCAACCGAAACTTGTTTCTTACTAAACTAAGAAACTAAGTTTTTTCCTAAAACTTGACAAGGTCTGGAAGTGCTTTTTCTATCTAGAAAACTACCGGCAAA
Organism: Mallotus repandus; assembly: GCA_949671775.1. NCBI lineage: Eukaryota > Viridiplantae > Streptophyta > Magnoliopsida > Malpighiales > Euphorbiaceae > Mallotus > Mallotus repandus. The sequence goes on from CATIWM010368553.1 coordinate 533, forward strand.
GTCTGCATCCGAATAACTAATTAGGTTAAAGAATGAACTCTTAGGATACTAAAGTCCTAAATGCAAACTTCCACTTAGATATTTGACAATTCTTTTGGTTGCATTCAAGTGGGACTCCCTAGGACTAGATTGAAATCTAGCACACAAGCAAGTAATAAACATGATATCGGGTCTACTAGTAGTTAAATAAAGAAGATATTTGATCATACCTCTAAATCATTTTTCATCAACCGGTTTGCCATTCTCATCCTTGTTGAGTTTGGTTGTGGTACTCATTAGAGTTTTGTTTGATTTGACTCCATCCATGCCAAACTTCTTAAGAATGTCTCTAGCATACTTGGTTTGATTGATGAAAATCCAACTTTGCATTGCTTGATTTGTAATCCGAGGAAGAATTTGAGCTCACCCATCATACTCATCTCAAATTCTCCTTGCATTAACTTAGAGAATTCCTCACACAAGTAATGGTTAGTAGCTCTGAAAATAATATCATCCACATAGATTTGAAAAATTAATAAATCATGCTTGGATTTCTTTATGAAAAGAGTTGTATCAACTTTTCCTTTAAAGAAACCTTTTTTAAAAGAAAATTGCTTAATCTTTCATACCAAGCTCTCGGAGCTTGTTTCAATCCATATAATGCTTTTGAAAGTTTAAATACATGATTTGGAAAATCAGAATTTTCAAAACCCAGAGGTTGTTCAACATAAACCTCTTCTTCAATAAAACCATTCAAAAATGCACTTTTAACGTCTATTTGATAAAGTTTAAAATCCAATTAAAATGCAAATGCAAGTAGCATCTAATAGCTTCTAACCTTGCAACGGGGGCAAAGGTTTCATTATAATCAATGTCTTCTTCTTGATTATAACCTTTAGCTACTAGTCTTGCTTTGTTTTTAGTTATGATACCTTGTTCATTCATCTTATTTCTAAACACTCATTTGGCGCCTATGATAGGAAGATATTTCGGTATAGGAACTAAAGTCCAAACTTTACTTCTTTCAAATTGATTTAACTCTTCTTGCACTGCAAGGACCCAAAATTCATCATTCAAAGCATCATTAATATTTTTAGGTTCAATTTGAGAAATAAAGGCTAAATTAACAATAGATTTTAGTTTAGAATGAGTTTTTACCCCTTGTGTAGTGTTACCGATGATGAGATTTTGAGGATGTGCTTTCTTAAATTGCCAATCTTTTGGAAGATCATCCTTCAAGGTAGATTGAGGCACCTCCTCACTTTCTTATTTGTTTGGACCTTCAAGTTCCAAAGGTTTGTCATTGTTTTCTTCTTGATTTTTCTCTTCCATAAGATCACCTATATCATCATCAACACTTCAAACATCCTTTGTATGATCAAGTGAGTTTGATTCATAAAAAACAACATGCATAGATTCTTCAATAACCAAAGTTCTTTTATTAAATACTCTATATGCTTTACTAGAGGTCAAGTAGCGTAGGAAAATTCCTTCATCGGCTTTAGAGTTAAATTTTCTGAGAGTATCCTTGGTGTTTAATATAAAGCACTTGCACCCGAACACTCTTAAATATAAGATTTTAGGTTTTCTATTGTTCCAAAGCTCATAAGACGTTTTATTTAATATTGGTCTTTTAAAAACTCTATTTGAAATGTAACATGATGTGTTAACGGCTTCCGCCCAAAAGTATAATGGCAAATTATACTTATGAAGCATTGTTCTAGCCATTTCCACGAGAATTTTATTTTTCCTTTCAACTACCCCATTTTGTTGAGGAGTTCTAGAAGATGAAAACGTATGTGAAATGCCATTTTCATTACAAAAGATTTTGAAAAAATCATTTTTAAATTCGATTCCATGATTACTTCTAATTGAAAAAATACAAAAACGTTTTTCTTTTTGAACTCTTTTTGCAAAATTTTCAAAAGCTTTAAAAGCATTATTCTTATGAGCAAGAAAACACACCTAAGTAAATCTAGAGTAGTCATCAACCGATACATATGCATAGTGCATTCCACCGAGACTAGTAACTCTAGTTGGTCCAAACAAATCTATATGTATAAGTTCAAGTGGTCTAGAGGTTAACACTACATTTTTTAGCTTAAATGAGGACTTGGATTTTTTTCCTTTTTAACAAGCATCACAAGGTTTTTCCTTAGTGAATTCTAGCTTCAGTAAACCAATCACAAGCTCATGTTTACAAAGATCATTTAATAGCTCAAAATTTGCATGTCCTAACCTTCTATGCCATGTCCATGTGTCATGAGAAATAGCCACCAAGCATTTAATATCCTTGTTATTAATTTTATTCAAATATATAACATAGACATTATCAACTCTTTCACCACTAAAAATTACTTTGTCTTCATCAAGACTACTAACAAAGCAATTCTTAGGATAAAAAGTGACTTTGTTTCCCATATCACATAATTGACTTATACTAAGCAAATTATGTTTAAGAGCATTAACAAACAATACATGATGTATAGATAAGGATTGAGGATTACCAATTTCTCCAATGCCAATAATCTTTCCTTTTGCATTGTCCCCAAAAGTTACATGTCCTCCATCCTTAGCATCAAGTTTGTTGAATTGCTCTTTACATGTGTCTTGAACAGCCACTATTAAAATACCATTTACTTTTTGTTCTTGTGGACTTCAAGCACACCTCTTCTTCATCTTCAAGAGCCATGAAGCAAAGGTTAGCCACTTCTTGTTGTTCATATTCCCTTTTAGGTTTGGAGGAGTCATCCCAAGTAGCTTTGAAGGCCTTCTTCCTATCCTTTGCTCCTTTGTTCTTGAACTTGAGTTTGGGGCACTCACTTTGGATGTGACTCGGTTTCTTGCATTCATAGAAAGTAACTTCTTTAGTTTTCTTCTTACCTTCTCCTTCATACTTCTTGTTGAAGTCTTTTGTTCTTGAGGTATGTTGTTTTCTCAAGAACTTCTTGAAGCATCTAGTGAGCATAACAATCTCACTATCTTCATCACTAGAATCTTCAAGGTTTTCTTCTTCACTATCATTTTTTGAAGCTTTTAGTGCAATGCTCTTCTTCTTCTCTTCCTTCTCTTCTTACTCTTCACCTCTTTGCTTTATGGTAAGCTCATGGGTAAGAAGCTTTCCAATAAGCATATCGGTTAAAAGAGTAGCAAGATCTTAAGCTTCCTCAATTGAAGTAACTCGAGATTCCTAATCCTTCTTAGGTAGGATTCTTACAATCTTGTTGTTTACTTCTTCCTTGGTGAAATGTTTACCAAGCTTCTAGAGTGTTGTGACAAGAGCATTAAGGCGATTTGTCATTTCGGTGATTGATTCTTGAGGCTTCATCTTGAAGAGTTCATACTCATACATATGGAATTAAACTGTCTTTCTTCTTACTTGAACATTTCCTTCATAATGATTTTCTAAGGTTTCCCACATTTCCTTAGCCGAAGTGCAATGTTGAAGCTTGCCTCCTTCTTCTCTTGGCATGGAAGAGACTAGAGTAATCATAGCCTTTTTATTTTTGTCATTCACTTCTTGTTGAATGGTGCTCCAATCATCTCTATCAATCTCAGTTACCACACCATTAGTTGTAGTTTTGGGTGGTTCCCAACCTTTTTGGACAATGTCCCAAAGTTTGATAGAATCACAATCAAGATAGAGCTCCACTTTGAACTTCCAATAAGGATACTCACTTCTATCAAAGAAAGGTCTAAGAGAAGAAATGTTTTGTGTTTCACTTCCCATGATCTTGTATTCTAGCAATGAAGTACCTAGAATTCAAACTCTGATACTAAATAAAAGAGCCCTAGAGGGCGGTGAATAGGGCTACCAAATAAAAATCAAAACTTAAAAATAAATAAACAAGAATTGAAAGAATGTGTAGAAAGAAGAATGAAGAACACAATGATTTAAGGAGTTTGGATTCAATAACAATCCTACGTCTCCACCTAACTTATCCCCAAGTTAGGATTTTTCAATCACTTATAATCTTACTCACAAGATTAAGATTACACAAGAGTTTAAGGCTCACTCTTTCAACCTTATAATCAACAGTTTTCTAGGCTCACTCTAAAACTGAAATCCAAATGTTTTAATGGCTAAACACTTAAACCAATTCTTTTATAATAGAATCTCACTTCCCGTTTTCTCAAATCCAAAAAATAGAAGAACAAAAATATCTATTCTAACACTTACCAACTCTCACAAAAGTTATACAAATATAGAAATTGTTTAAGAGAGAATTTGAGAGCTTAATTGATTGCTTAAGAGAGAATTTGATTAATCAAGTGTCTTAAACCTTCAATTGAACTCAAGAAGGTGTGCATATAGATAAACACTCAAAAATATAGTTGTTGGATGTATCAAATAAGTCTCCAACATCTATAATTGATTTTTGAATAGTCTTGAACTTTTTGCAGCTGAAATGTTGCTCACAACCATGGGGAGAAAGATTTGGCTTATGAGCAGCAAGAATGTAACCATTTCATTCAAAACTATCCATTGAATGCTGTCAGGACTGCTCCTCACAAGTTGCTCATAATTGTGGGGACAGCTCATGATCGGCTCATGAGATGATGGTGATTGGGAATAAAGACGATCGAATAAGCCTAAAATTTATTCATAAAAGTTGTAGATAATTGTGTTATGTTTCCATATCACTTTGAATCATATCAATTGGACATTTTTAGCTCAAGATATTATTGAAATACTAAGAGCTACTCAACATAAGATGAAAGCTGCATAAGTCGATTTCAACTGAAGTTTTGCATTCCCAAATGAGCTCAAATTCTGACAAGTAAGATCAATTTAGAAAGATTATGATGTTTAATTCAAATGTAAAGAGGATTAATTCCTCATTATAGAGCTCTAATAATGTCAAAATCCTCCTTGATTCTCAGAGGTCAAATTAGCCCAAAAGCATGCTTAACTCCATTTTGATTTCCTTGTTAGTCCTAGCTTATACACACTTAAATAAACATATTAAATGCTCAAAATTAATTTTTTTAAGATAAAAATCAAGATTGATTATTTTTAAGGTCAATAATTCAAAATCTAGTGTTTATGCTAATGCTTTGATGGGATTGAATAAAAGGTGGATTTGGTGGTCCATAGATTGGCTGGTGGAATGGCCATACATATTTACCTGGGCATTGAGTCTAAAAATTCCCTACCCAGATGTAAGAAAATTTGGAAGTTTTGCCATTAATTTTTTGAGTAGTCATAGAAGAACCATGAGTCCCACATTTGCTAGAGCAAAACTCATCAACGGCTACATCAACTGAGGTCAAAACTACACTGATAACATCTTTTAGGTTACCCTTTGATGCCAACTGAACAATTTGCTTATTAGAAAGTGATTTTCCAAAGAGTAGTTCACGTCAAGTGTTTGGGTGCCCAAAGAAAGTGCAAGAGGAGATGTTTTTTTAGATTTGATAAGGTGATAATATTTCTTAATTACCTTCCACCATGCAGCAATATAGAGTTGTTATTGTTGGGTTAGTATAGGTTTAGAAAGAGAGGTAATGAAATCTGTTACAACTGCATGTTGACAAGGCATGGAGAGTATCAATCTTGAAGCTGAACAACCCATAAATGTATATATATGTCTCTCAAATTTCTGCAAGAACTAATCCTTTTATTGTTGCTGCTGCTACTTTTTTTTTAATTTTAGTCAAACTTTGGAGCCATTAACTTTGCTGTAATAGGGGAAGCTCCACGTCAGATGTCAAAATATAACCAAGGCACCTTCAAGTGATTGATTTCAAGTGTTTGCCCATGCTGGCAACTCATATGTTCAATAGAATCTAAAAATTTTGAGTTATAAGTGATATAGGTCCAAAATAAAAGTTCATACGTGTAATAGGAAAACAATAAAGTTGAGATGTGCAATAGACCAATATGGTAAAGTTCATGTGTGAAAGAACTTATTTGGCCAATAATATTAATGCACCATCTATTCCTATATCAAATGTCCAATCCCTAAAACTCAGTGAAAGTACATATGAACTTTATCCTTTGATTACTTGCACCCTTCTATAATCTCTGCTCACATTTATCAACTCCTAATTTTGGAGTTTTATTCATAAGATGGTTAATGCATAATGAACAAATGCAAAAAAATTGATAATGGAGCTAATTAGTTCATTTAAATTAGCGAATTCTATTTGGACATGAGCAACAATCTTCATTTATATGAATAGATGAGACAAAATTACATAATTACATCCTTTTAATAAAGGGTCGAAATCATCAAAGAATATATCGTACTACTTTGTCATAAAAAATTTCTAAAACTTTTTCTTGTAGACACTATTGTACTACTATCCCCTCATCTCCTACTTTTTTCCTTCATTCGCATGTGTAGCATGGAAAATTTTATAGTAAATATACTTGCGAATTTAGTTTAAATCATATATATATATATGTGTGTGTGTGTGTGTGTGTCAAGTTCAGGTGTCAAATGGTAAAACTATAAGTTAAGGTGTCAAACTGACAAAAAGTGATAAGTATATGGGGCCATGTATGTATTATGCATATATATATTGAGAGGAGAGAGAGAACTAATGCAGCAAGAAAAATAAAAAAAGGAACAACCTTTCTACATTATGAAGAAATTGACAGCAACATGTAAACAAATAGCAGCAAAATTATGTTCAAGGATCAAAACCAAAAATAGTAACAACTTTCAACAAACGAAACGACTAATTTCAACCCATTATGAAAATTTAAAAGAATTCAGAATTCAAGAGAAAAAGTAAAGAAATTCAATAACTAATTTCAACCCATTTATGAAAATTTAAAAACTTTAAAGAAAGAATAAAAAATAAAAGATTATCAAGAGTGGAAGCCTAAGAATTTCCAGCATCCATTGAGACTGTGAAAGAATTTTGAACTGAAGAGACTTTTTTTTTAGTTAATAATAACAAACCCACTTTTTAATAATTAAATATACAAAACTCTATATATATATATATATATATAACCCACAAAATTGAATAACAGATTTTTAATATAGCAAGGACAGTGAGGACGATTGAAGATTGGTGGAAGGAAGGCAACTCTTTGCTGCACACGCCTCCACCGGCCTATTAGCTCTGATTTTGAAATTGCTCATCTTTTCACTTCTTTACTAGTAAATTTTTTTTTCAATTAGAATAGTAAAAATTATAATTCTACATTGTTAGAACTCCAAATCACTGGTTGCAATGAATAAATTTCATTTCTCACAAAATTAACATACTGCAATAAAAAATAATAACAGAAACCAACTTGGTTCACACTGTTGATAAAACTTCTCAACATCTGTAACGAATGAAAAAACAAAAGAACAAACCCATTAAAAGAAAAAGAAAAATAGAGAAACCCATTAAAAGAAAAAGAAAAATAGAGAAACCCATAAAAGAAAACACAAATAAAGCAAACCCAAAATGAGAAATTGAAGAAATTCAAAGAGACTGGAAGTCAAAGCCTTGATCAGACCAAAGCGTCTTCTTTTTAAGTCACTGAAAACTTCTTCAATGTTTTTGAGGTACAGGGTTTGGTATTCCTCCATTCTCTGTCTTTCATTTTCTTTGTTAGCTCATCAAAATTGAAACTTAAAATAACAAATTAAATTATGCAATACAGAAATAATGAAAAAAAGAGAAAAAAATATGAAAACAGAAAGTGAGGAACTAAGGCTTCGCATTCGATGCAAACTGCTTTCTCTTTTTTTCCTGGTAAAAGAAAAAATAACACACAACACCGAAGTTTTAATCTTTAAAAAAAAAAGCAAATAATTAAAAAAAGGGAAAAATAGATCAAGAAATGGAAGGCAGGTGCAAAGCTGAATAAAAGGAAAATCAAAATTGCTCATGTTAGCCCTAAAAGAAAAGAATTTGTAATGAAATTGAAGAAGAAGAAGAGAGGGGAGTAGAGATGGAGGGTGGCGGCTGTGATGTGAGAAAATGAGAGACCTATGCTAGGGTTACCAATGAGGTAAACTAAAATGACTGATAAACCAAGAAAAATGGTGGCATTTCATGGCTTGGAAGATGATAGTCATGGAAGCCGAAAAGAAAAAAAAAGGGCATTCATTGTAGAAACTACTAGGGAAATGTTGTTTCAGCTTTATATATATAAATAGATATTCTTAAATTATCTATTATTATAAGAATTATTTGATAAATATTTACCGAACAAATAGACTCTAAGTAATTTATGCTTACTTTTAATATATTACCACATTTTTAAGTTTTTTTTTCTCACGAACAATGAACTAGACAAATGATTTCATATTACACTTTGTTCGACTATGTTATAGGGGAGGAGTTGTGCAAACAAATTTATTGTTTTTTCTTTATTTCAAAATGCAACTTAAAAATTAAATTTGAATTTTATAACTAATAGGTGAACAGTTAAATTTTTAGATCTTTAAACTATTATATTTTAGTTTCCCATTGCGAAGCGCGGGTAACTTTTCTAGTATGATATATATTTGCTCACAGATTTTGAGATCTGCCTAATCGAGTTGCAAATGAAGAAGGTCAACGCCAAATCACTTAATCAAATTCCTTAGATCTACCACTTCCTTTTATATAAAGATCAAACATCCACTGTCCACTTTCCAATTTCAAATAACAATGGCACATTCCATGTTTAATACAATGTTCATTTTCCTTGTAATATATTACAACGTTCTCTTGTCATGTAAAGTATACAATGTCTCTTTCTATGAGAGTTTTATTAGCCATAATCATTCTTGTATATATTCAGTAGTACACTTTGAAAAATTTTCACGGAATGAGAATTACTTTTGTTTATAAATTGTCAGATGGTATCAGAGCTTGCAATTCTTATGGCCAACACTACTCTTGTCAAAATGAATAATGAACATGAACTCTCTCTTCAAACACTCCATCAATGCTCTATTCTAATATCTCTGAAATTAGATAACACAAATTATCTCCTTTGGCGCTCATAAGTGGAGTCCCTTATCCAAAGCATAGACATGGCACACCATCTTGTTAAAGGCAATGAACCTCTACAAGAAATAACAAAAGAAGGTAAAATAGAAGCTAATCCAAGCTACCTCTCATAGAAAAGAAACGACGGCCTTCTCATCGTCTTCTTGTTGAAAAACATCAAAACAGAAGTGCTCATTGCACTTGACGATGTTGGTTCAGCCTCCAAGGTATGGCGACCCATAGAACAACATATTCTCCCCACTATGGTGGAAAAGGAGATGATTCTGAATGAGACACTCATGTCATTACCAAAAGGAAATCTCTCTATTGATGATTATGTGAGGAAATTCAAGAGCCTATGTGATAACTTGGCTACAATGAAGAAGCCAATTGATGAAACAAAGAAGGTGTTTCAACTTGCAAGAGGTCATGGCCCAAAATACCAAGGCTTTCGTACTGCTATGCTTACAAAACCACCTTATCCTTCATTTCATCAATTTGTTTTGGCACTTCAAGCTCATAAACAATTAAACTTCAATACCTCCGAACAAGCTCTCAATTCTAACCATGACCAAGCTTACTTTACTTAAAGAGGAAGAGGTCATGGTAGAAATAGAGGCAAATTCAATTCTCAAGGGCATGGGTTTAATCCCACAGCAAGACATGGAACTTAAATCAAACACACCACTGCTCACCAAGGAGAACAACCCAGTGGTAATCTTATTGGCAATAACCATAGAAAACAAGATAAGGTACCCATCATATATCAAATTTGTGGAAAATACAACCACTCTGCTATTGCATGTTGGAGTCATTTTGACCACTCTATTCAACTAGAGGACCAACTCCATAAAGCACTTGCAGCCATGAATATAAATCAAAGTGATGACCTACATCTTTATGCCGACTCAAGTGCCACCGCATATATTATCAATGATCTAGGAAAACTTTCAACTGTGACTCAATATAATGGTGATGACTCTATCATTGTTGGTAATGGAGACAATTTGCAGATTTGTCACATTGGAGAAGGTAAAATTAAAACAAATGATGGTATTATTAATCTTAACAATGTTTTAGTAGAGCTAGAAATTAAAAAAAAATCTCATTTCTTTTTCAAAATTAACATCAAATAATGCTTGCTCTATTACCTTTGATGCATAAGGTATTTATGAAAATATGGAGATATAAAGGTGAGAAAAAAAGTAACCATAATTTTGATAAAGTTTGGTAAAACAAACAATGCATGGTGTCATTTTACCTATAGTTTTTAAGTTATTTATTTATAGTTGTTGGATACCTATTACCAAATGTCAATAAATAGGTCTAGTATAGAGGCAAATACTAATGGTCCCTAATTGACAAATGAAGAGGCAAATCTTTTATATTTTATTGACAAAAAATTTATTTTTATTTCATAATTAACAATAGTTTTAACAAAAATATTGAGGAAAAAATCAAATACTACTATAGTATTACAACTAATTATGTTAGAAATTACTCCTTGTGTCTCAAAACTCCAATGATGGGTTCCTGTGCCAACTCCAATTTGAACTTCATTAGGAATGCAGACTCTACCAGCCTTGCATACATTGTCCTCAACCATTGTAAGCATCTTGAGGCCAATTCAATTAATTCTCCAATTCCCTGGAGAAGTATTAATGCAGGTTGCCAATATGAACTATTTCAGCTATAGATCTAGTAACTCTTCCTGAAGTGCCATATTCGACATGATCTTGTACATTATTGACATATCCAAGAGGGTTCATAATCAAAAGATTTCTCATAGGAATCTAGGTTGATTATATGATACATTTCAGCTGGCAAAACTTGAAATTTAGAATTATCAGCTATAGCTTGTCAATTGTTTGACTGACGTAAATTAGCAACAATGCCTTATCAGTAATGTTGTTTGAAGAATGCATATTTTTCAAATGTGTTTGTTGATAAATTCAGTCATATATATATATATGTTGAATGCTCTATTTCACTCCTAACCTTTACCTTTTTGACCCATTACACCCCTCAACTTTCATTGTGATCAATATAATATCTAAACTTCTATTTAGGACATATTTCACCTCTGTAAATATTTTTCTTATTCTATTTAACTCTACTTTTGTCAGGTGGGACCAGTGCATGCTTGTAGTCTCCTATAGGCACGTGAAGTAATTAAACTATGCTGATGTGTCTTTCTAAAAAAGAAAAAAGTGATAAACTAAAGTGTATAGAAACTAAGGGTCTCCTTTAAAAAAAATAAGGGACTTGAAAATGCCTTAGAGGGGGAGGGGGTGAATAAGGCAATTGAATTCAAATTGACAGTAATTGAAATTTAAACAAAAATAGAAAGAACGTTGGGAAGGAAGAATGAAGAACACAATGATTTAAGGAGTTCAGATTCAACAACAATCCTACGTCTCCACCTAACTTATCCCCAAGTTAGGATTTTCAATCACCCA
>CATIWM010368579.1:0-32872 GCA_949671775.1 Mallotus repandus
AAAAGACCCTTCTTCCAATAAATCAGCTTTAAACAAATGAAGTCTTTCCTGGGCTCCATCAAGTGCAAGTAAATGTGCAGTTTTGATTGGATCATCTGAGACATATTAAAAGTGAGCTGAAATAAGAGTTTAAAGACAGCAGCATATGTTGTAGTTTTTTCTTTTTTAAAAAAAAAAAAATCATTCATTGGTTTGTACAAAATCATCCTTTCTCTTTCCTCTTCACTTTTCACTTGGTACTACTAACTTTCTGTGTCTGATAAAATCACACGGCCACTTACTCCAACTTGGTACCGATTCATTCATTGTTTAACAATCGGACTGGAGACATAAAAGATTACCAGAAACAAGCAATACCCAGATCAAGAATTTTAAGAAGCATTAACATAAAGAAAATCATGTAAAAGGCAACACCTTGATGCTTAGAACTTGTAAAATGGCTTACTTATGTCACGAACTGTTGCATGAACAGAGTAGCCATTTTGAAGCAATAATTTGATGAGCCATGATGCGATGTAACCCGACCCTCCTGTGACACACACCAGCTTTCCTTTAGCACTCATTTTCTTTCTGTCAGTGATTGACAAACTATAGAAGGTTGAAACTTTAAAAGCGAGAAGGAAAGTGACGTGCATTTGATTATTTAACTCTTTTCTTATTGAAATAAATTTTGAAATTTCCCCCTGAGTACATTATATATTTCACGAATTCACAACCAAGTAAGAAACTTTGTGAAAGAGATATATACCAAACCCTCTCAATTATATATTTCTTGGGTAATTTTCACTCATGATACCTAACTTTTGGCCTTTATATCACTATGGTGTCCAATTTTTAAATCGTTGCATAAAATCGTTCAATCTTTGGTTTAATTATCAATAAAATGTCTAGATTCATTTTCCAGCCAGCGATGTTGAAGTGGCACTTATTTGGATGCTGATGTCTACTCAAAAGTATCCATGTGTCACATTGACTCAAACACATGATGTCACATTAATTAAATAAAACAACTAGTGTCACATCCATCATGTCACGTATCCCATTTTTAATATTATATTTATTTAATTTTTAATTTGTCCTTCTCTCACCTTTAAAAAAATAACAATAACAATAAATATGACTGTCCACGAAGGCTAGAGCAAATCTAACCATCCACGAAGGCTAGAGCAGCAGCAACAATCAGTAACCACGACTAGCAGAAACGACCCAACCTCTATGGTGATCTCCAAGGCTAGAACAGAAGAGAACGACCAGCACGAACAAAGATCGGCGATGCACCGAGAAGGAAAAATTAAGAAATAAAAAATTAAATACATATAATATAAAAAAATAGGACACGTGGCATGGTGGATGTGACACTAGTTGTCATATTTAATTGATGTGGCATCATGTGTTTTAGTCAATGTAACACGCTGATACTTTTGAAAACACATCAGCATCCACATAGGTGCCACTTCAGCATCGCCAGCCAGAAAATGAATATGGACACTTTATTGATAATTGAACCAAAGGTTGGAATGTTTTGTGCAACGATTTAAAAGTTGGATACCATGGTGATATAAAAGTCAAAAGCTGGGTACCATAAGTGAAAATTATCCTATATTTCTTAGGTGATTTTTCACCAATATTTTTGTTTTTGGCATGTAATATATATCTACGGTGGACTTAGTGACGAATCTAGAAAAATTAGTTAGTAGGGGCAATTTTTATATGAAAAGAAATTATATATCTAAACTCACAAAAATATACATATATATAAAGACTACTATTAAATACTCATGAAACTTTTTATATATTACAATTGTCCTCGACGTGGTAAAAGTAAAGTTGTAAATGTAAAAAATTAAGTTTTGTTTTTATTTCAAGTAAAAGAATTGTAAGTCTTAAAAAAACTGTAATTTAAATTATATTCTTTTCACTTTTGGTTACACACTTACATTTGAAATGGATTAAAAGAAATTCTTTAAATTTAAAGGTGTGTAACGTGTAAATTTAAGTGGGGGCAATAAATTAAAATAATAATAAAATAAAATCCATAATAACCAATTATAAAAGGACAAATTGGGGGATACGCCAATGGGTGGATTTAAGTATATTTGTATTTTGATGTGGAAGATTTGTTTCCATTTTGGTGCTTTGATTCTTCCATTAGAAAAGTCAAATGGTAGATCATGATGTTGCTGAGGTGAAAATCTAGAGAATATAGTCAAGCTTAGATAGTTAACGAACTTTTTGAATGTAGTAATTATACTCTCTTGTATGTTGTGCAACGATGAAATGAAATTTCATCTTTTTGACCAAAAAAAAAAAATTTCACAACCATAAAATTTTGACCTTACATTTCATTATTTTTTTGGGACAAGCAATTATTTAACTCCTTTCTTATTGGAATGAGCCATTATGTATATTTATTTGCATATATTAAATTTTTATATTTTTATTTTTATTTTTATTGAGTTTTTACTTAAAATTTCATATACAAAATATCTATAATCAAATTTATGTCATTTCAAAAAATCTAATTTCTCAATTTTTAAAATTTCTTTAACTAATATGATTTCACTGAAATTATTAAAATTTCAAAACACATATTTTTTTTCATTATTTTTTATTTACTTAAAATATAAGTTGCTTATTTTAATAAATATAGGATGACACAATTTTTTATAATTTAAAAAAAGTAAAAATATATGTATATGTTTTTATTCAAAAAAACTTTAATCCAGTGTTAGCATTTTTCAAGGGTTTATTACACCAATGGTACTTTAATTTAGCCACATTTCATTTTGGCACCAGATTTTTAATTTTTTTCTTTTTAGTTACTAAAGTTCTATTTTTATTTCAAGTTAAAATATCTTGAACATATCCGATCAAATTTAGCATACATAGTAGCTGAAATAAATATTTTTTTAATATATTCACCACGTAAGCATCCCAATAAGCAACATAATCATATTGTGAATCCTAAAAAATAAAATTACTAAAGAGAACAAATTTGAAAATGAGAAAAAAAAATTATTTTCTAGAGCCCACAAGATGATTAGTTGCTTAATAGGATGTTTACGTGGCGAATATACTAAGAATATACTTATTTCAGCTGCCACATATGTTAAATTTGATCGGATATGTTCAATATACTTTAACCTAAAATAAAAATAGAACTTTAGTAACTGAAAATAAAAAATTAAAAATCTAGTACCAAAATGAAATATGTGGCAAAGTTAAGGCACCATTAGTGTAATAAACCCCATTTTTCTATTTAAATAAAAGATTTGTGATTCAATTTAAAATTTTAATAACATATTTTGTAACTATTATAACTTTTTTTACATATAATAAATTACAATTTTAAATTTTTATTAACTAGAACATAAAATTTTAATAAATAAAAATTATATCAGCCAAAGTAAAAAAAATTATTAACTAAATAGTTTGTAATTTTTTTTAAAGAAATAGTTTGTAATTATTGAAACTATAAATTTACAATAATTTTTATAATTAAGATGTAACTATTTTAATTTATTTAATTGGTCTATTAATTAACAAATATGAAAATATATTGTTAACTGGTTTTATTAAATTTCAACAAATTAGATATTTTTAATTTATAATTAAATTAATATTTTGTACCTAACTAAATTATTTCCAGTGACATATAATGATAGCTTTGATAATAAAAATAAAAATATCTATTAAAATTTTATATCTTAACTTTATTAATTAAAATTTTTAAACACATTATTCTTATTTTTTTAATTACAAAATTTATTAAAAACAAATTATTTACATATATATTACATAAGAGAATTACAAAAATATATATATATATTTTTAATAACGATAGGTGAGATTATTCTGAAAATTAAAATTAAGAATTTAATTGATTAAAAATTAAAATTATAAATAGCTAATAGTTTTAGTTTAATAATAAAATAACTTAATTACATTTTCTATAATTTTTAATTTTGATTAAATGATTTAACATATATAAAAAATAAATTTATAGAAATTTAATATACAAAGCTAATATTAAAAAATAAAATTATGAGGGCCAAAAATGATATTTTCCCAATGATTTTGACAACCTTGAAAAAGCGATAGATATAATATAATGGGATTATGAGACGATCAATGTAATTGTGTAATTGTACAATGAAGTTGTCTAACCCATTTAGAACAGATAGTTTACCATTTCATTACGTATCAATATATTGAAAGAAGGCATAAATCTAATGGTATGAAAGTATACTATATAATCTTCATGGTGGATCTGCTGGTTTGATTTTTTAGCGAGTGGATTTTTTTTTGTTATTTTGTTATCATTCATCATTTTTTTTATTTTTTACATTATGTCCAATATTGTGAACATCCAAGAGAACTTGCGAGAAGTTGAATGCTTAGAGTAAAGATGTAGTTCTCATGGATGAGAAGTTTTCCGTGCTCTCTAGAATTTTTAGCTGTAGTAGAATTTTAGATTTAGTCAAAAGTCTTATTCTAGTCTCCTATAACTCAGATCTCCATTATCTATTGATGGAGCTTCTTATTAACCATACCATTAAAGATATCATGCACTATAAAACTTACATGTACAATCATTGGAGCTAATTGTTGTTTTTTTTTTTTAAACTATAATTTTCAGGAGGTAGAGGGGGAGGGGGATCTGAACCCTCAACCTCTAAACGGAGCTGACCCCATGGCTGAAACTAGTCAGTCCTAAGTGGGTAGCTCAACATTTAAGTGCCTAGGGACGTTGTCCCTAGAATTTTAACCCATGACCTCAAGAGTCATGGATACCCCCCTAAACCACTTGAACCAAGTGGTGGGGGGTGGAGCTAACTGATGTTGTCACTCCATCGAAACCAAATCAAAATGAGGTGCTAGCTAGAAAGATCTACAATAAGGAAAAGTTCCCAAAGAATGTTGTTGTCCAAATCCTAACATAGGTTAGCCATTAGCAAGTTCTTTTCAAGTCCTAGATCTGAAAAAGACTAACTTATTTCTTTTTAATTAAGTCTGAATCAAACAATGATTTCGTGAACAAAAGAAACAGTCAAGATCACTGGGTTGTATTTCAATATAAAAGAATACCTTTATTTTGTTATTGGTGTGGTTGTCAACAATAGAGAAGATAATTGAGAAAAGAAGAATTTCTTTCTTATATATTTCTTTACAAATGATACACATATACATAGTGTTTACATAATCATATTTTTGGAAATAGAATCAAATAATTACAAAAATTATTCTCTGATTTCTTCCCTCAATTTCTCCCTTAATTTTCTCTTTCCTAATTTCTAATTATTCTATTCACACTTCAACACTCCCCCTCAAGTTGATGTATAGATATCATCAATGCCTAACTTGCTTAATGAGTCATGGAACACTCGGCTAGTGATAGCTTTTATGAGCACATCAACTAACTGATCTTCAGACTTTACAAATGGAAACTTGATTATCTTGGCTTCAAGTTTTTCTTTGATAAAGTGTCTATCTGTTTCAACATGTTTGGTCCGATCATGTTGAATTGGATTATGAGCAATATGGATAGCTGCCCGGTTATAACAATATAAATTCATTTCGCTCTCTAGATGATACCCAACTTCACTAAGTAGATTTTTTAGCCAAAGAAGTTCACATAGACCTTTCGATATTCCCCTGAATTCAGCTTCCACACTTGATAATGCAACCACCTTTTGCTTTTTACTCCTCTATTTGATGAGTTTACCTCCCGCAAAGGTGAAATACCCAGACGTTGACTTCCTATCCAAGCTTCCTGCCTAGTTAGCATATGTGTATCCCTCAATATTTAAGTGGTTGTGTATTTTGAACATGAGCCCTTTTTTGGGTGAAGATTTCAAGTAACGAAGAATCCGGACTACCGCCTCTATATGATCTTTGCTCGAATTATACATGAACGGACTCATGAGACTTACCGCATATGCTATGTCTGGTTTTGTATGAGATAAGTATGTTAACTTCCCTACTAGCCGTTGATACTGATCTTTTTTTGTTGGTATCTGGTTCTCATGATTGCTTAGTTTAATATTCTGAGCAATAGGTGTGTTTGTCGGCCTACACTCAAGCATTCTGGTCTTAGAAAGTAGAACAAGAATATATTTTCTCTGGGATAAAATTATGCCTTGTTTTGGCCAGGCAACTTCATTATCCAAGAAATATTTTAGTCCTCCAAGTTTCTTCATCTCAAATTTGCTTGCCAAGAATCTTTGTAAATTCACGATTTCCTCCTCATCATTCCCTGTGATTATCATGTCATCAACATAAATAATTAGAGTCATTACTCTCCCATCTTGATGTTTCAAGAACAAAGTGAGATCCGAGTTACTTTGTTTGAACCCATGCTTCCTCATCGCTGAGCTAAATTAACCAAACCATGCTCGGGGAGACTGTTCCAAACCATGCTCGGGGAGACTGTTTCAAACCATATAGTGCCTTTTGTAGTTTACACACCCTTTCAGTTTTTTATGAAGTCTTAAATCCCAGTGGAATATCCTTGTAAACTTCTTCCTCCAGGTTTCCATATAAGAATGCATTCTTCACATCGAATTGGTGGAGAGGCCAATCCAAATTTGCAGCAAGGGATAATAAAACCCTTACAATATTTAGCTTTGCAACAGGGGAGAATGTTTTTTGGTAATCAATACCATGAGTCTGAGTATACCCCTTTGTACGAGCCTAGCCTTGTATCTTTCTATTGATCCATCTACTTTGTGCTTGATGGAGAATACCCACTTACAACCCATTATTCTGTTACCCTCAAGTAGTTGAACTAGAGTCCAAGTACAATTCTTTTGTAGAGCTGTCATTTTATCCATTATGGCCTGAGTCCATTAAGGATCTCTCAATGCCTCTTGCACTGTATGAGGAATATACTCGGCAGACAATTTATGTGCAAAAGACTTTAAGGGTTCAGAGAGTCTCTTAGTGGATACATGATGAGCAATTGGATATCTTCCTCCTTTAGATTCTCATTAAGGTGAATATCGGTTTGGTGGCTTTCCTCTATTGTGTCTAAAAGGCAATTTATAGCTAACCGAATTGTCATTATTATGTAAAGGTAAGGAGTTCAGAGCATGTACCTTAGGAATATTCTCAGAAGATAAGTCATGTACTTTTTTAATGAGGGGGGGTCCTTTCATTAATTTCGGAATGAAGATCCGAGTTTCCCAAATCTCTTCTTTGGTCGGCAGTTCCATCATCATGCTCGACAGCTTCATGCTTGGCAGTTCCATGCTCGACAGTTCCATCATCATGCTCGGTTATTTTATGCTTGACAATAAATTTTGAGTTTCCCTCAGTATGCTTACAATCCCAATTCATCCAATTTTTTAATACCCAATTCTAATCTTCCTTAATGCTCTCCCCGTGAAGTAAAGAATGGGTATCTTTGTGTAAGAAGAACATTTCTAACTCAAGAAATGTTACATCCATATTAGTGTACAGGCACCGAGTCACCGGGTCATAACACCGGTGTTCCTTCTTTTGAGCTGCATAGCCTAGAAAAACACAACGAACGGCACACAGATCTAGTTTGGTGCACTATGCTTTAGGAAGGTGAACATAGGCTACCGAGCCAAACACTCATAGAGGTAGCATAAGAACTGAAGGTAGATGTACGTGACAAGCAAGTGTTTGGAGAGGAGTGTTAAAGCCTAAGACTAGAGATGGCAATCTGTTCTGGAGATAGACAGTTGTACATACAACATCAGTCCAATATCGTCTTGGTGCATAAGTAGCAATTAAGAGTGCTCGAGCTGTTTCCAATATATGCCTATTTTTTTTGCTCTACAACCCCATCTACTATAGTGTCTGAGAGCATGAGGTCACATGATATAGGCCATGAGCTTGGAAGTACTATTAGAACTTGTGGTTGACATACTCTAGTCCATTATCCGAATGAAGTATTTATAGTCTGGCTGAGAATTGAGTCATAATCATGGCCTGAAAAGATCTAAAAATACTAAACACGTCATGCTTATGTTTCATCATATACAACCAAGTCATGCATGTACAATCATCAATGAAGGTGACAAACCATTTAAAACTTGAATTATCAGAACAAGGAGTGGGTCCCCAAACATTATAATGAACTAAGGTAAAAGGAACACAACTTTTATTTGAGTTTGCTAAATAAGATACATAATGACTTTTTGTTAGAGTACAAGTTTGACATCTAAACTCGGACTCATTTGACTTTGATAACATACTTAGAAAGAGATGCTTCATATAACTAAATAACAGATGTCCCAACCTTTGGTGCCACAACATGATCTG
Source organism: Mallotus repandus (assembly GCA_949671775.1). NCBI lineage: Eukaryota > Viridiplantae > Streptophyta > Magnoliopsida > Malpighiales > Euphorbiaceae > Mallotus > Mallotus repandus. The sequence goes on from CATIWM010368579.1 coordinate 8,293, forward strand.
TTGACTGTTGTTGCTCATCTAGTGCATCGTGTTTGCTTTTCCCAGATTGAAATCCTCCATGTAATGCAACCCCCTCATTTAGTACCACAACCAATAATCTCCTTTGTGAGAATATCCTGAAATAAGCAAAAATTTGGATACATTAATGCACAACACTTTAATTCCTCTGTAGCCTGGTTTATAGATAGTAGTTTATTTGATAATGAAGGAACTAATAAGGTGTTACGTAAAGAAAATGATGGGGATAGTGCTACTTTTCCCGCTCCTGTAATTGGGTATGTCACACCATTGGCATTTTCAATACATGCTCGTTTGGGTTGATTAAATTCCATAAAGTCTTTTGGATCAAATGTCATATGGTCTGTTGCTCTAGAGTCAATAATCTAGTCAGAAAAAGCTCTCTTCATAGAGCAAGATAAACCATAACCTCTGTTACCTTAATCATTAGGAGACCTAGTTGTGTTCTCGGTAGAATTGGAACTTGGTAAAAGAAACTCGGTACAAGTTGCTCAGTCTGAAGCAAGAGCTGCTCGGCTGGTAGTTTTGCTCAGGTCTATTTCTCGTTGCTTCTTCATATCTTGCCACCACTTGAGATACCCGTGTAGTTTAAAATAGGTTTCCCGGGTGTGTTTAGGATTTCCACAGTAGGTGTAGTCTTCTTCAGTTCCTTTGCCCTTCTTCTTCCACTGGCTGAGGATCTAGCCTTGGTAATCTGCAATTGAGGAGCCTTGTATCCTTTAGAGATCATTGCGGTACTCAGTGTAGTCACCGAGTTTCCACTCAGCATGACAGCTTACTGGGTTTCCTCTCGTCGGACCTGAGCATAAGCTTGTTCTACTGTAGGAAATGGTCGGATCTGCAGTACATCACTCTGGACCTTATCCAGCCAGTCATCTAGCCCAACCATGAAGGTATAGACCTTATCTCCTTGGATGTTATTATTGTAGATTTGGATATCCTCGGAACACTTCATCGGGTTTGGCCGCCTAAAATCTACCGCTCTTCATAATCCTTAGAGAGTATTATAGTATGTCTCAATGGATCCTCTAGCTTGTCTCATTCGGACTACCCGCCTTTTTAGTTCATGCACTTGGGAAGTATCTGATCCATAAAAAAAAGTAATAGCAACAGAGTCCTATACTTGTTTGGCAATCGTATATCGGATGAAATTGCCAATTAGAGATGATTCCATTGAGTTTATCAGCCAGCCTTTTACAACTGCATTTTCTGTTCTCCACTTTCGGAAGGCTGGATCTGTTGGCTCGGATTGTGGAGTGTCACCAAGGATATATCCGAGTTTGTCTGTTCCCGCTATATACATCTCCATTACTTGAGACCAGAGGGTATAGTTTTGGCCATCAAGTTTGATACCTATCTGGATACCAAAGCTATCAGTACTCGAGGTCGCTGGAGCTAGGGTCTGAGTCAATGCACATTGCATTTTCATTATCAGGTAGTCTAGAATAGCAGCAGAAGATTTTTGTGCTGTTGCCACCAAGTCTATCAATTCTGCCATTGTTATTTGTTTTAGAGCCTTAGGATTGTCTACTCTAATATGATGTCAACAATAGAGAAGATAATTGAGAAAAAAAGAATTTCTTTCTTATATATTTCTTTATAAATGATACACATATATATAGTGTTTACATAATCATATTTTTGGAAATAGAATCAACTAATTACAAAAATTGTTCCCTGATTTCTTCCCCCAATTTCTCCCTTTATTTTCTCTTTCCTAATTTCCAATTATTCTATTCACACTTCAACAGTGGTTTCTTTGAATCTCACAAGGTCACTATGTAAGAGGGCGATCACTGAGGAGGAGAAAAGCAAAAAAATCAATAGTAACTTGATTTATCACCCTTAGTGTAGAGCTTCACCGGCGAGGAAGACTATGTCCGGCGGAAAACTTAAGTGGAACGAGATAGCAGGTTTCAGTCTAGAGTTGCTAATCAAAGCTAATTCCTTACACAATGGTCTAACAATAATATGATGATGAAACATGAGAAGAGGAAAAAAAAACACGGTGCTCAAGATCCTGAACAAGCTGCAGACCGAGCAAGAAATGATTTCGTGTTAATTGTCTCAATCCCTAAGTTCAAGGCCCTAAGCATTAGTGCAAGGCAAACAAAGGGGGGGAAGTAACCTTAACACAAAAGAGGGAAAAAGCATAACCCTACACATAGTGGGACCTGACAAAGAGAAGAGTCTGGAAAGAAATGTTCCCCAGGAAGATAGGGGTGTACGAGAAGAAAGCCTAGACTAATTTTACCATATGCTTTGTTTAAGGATGTAAACCTTATTATTGATTTATTTAATGGGTTTGTATAACTATATAATAGGAACCCTATTTTTATTAATTCAGGTACTTAGTCATAGGAAACTCTATAGAGCAGGCTTAGTTTTCACTATAACTACACAAGAGATTACTAAGGAAGTAGTCCTGGAAAGGTCCTGGTAATGAGGTGTTTATCACCCTTTTATTCTGATTCTGAAAGCCTTAATCTCTTGGTTAATTGTCTTTTACCTCTCAGAGGTAGTGTTTGCAATAATGGAAAGTTGCTATTGCTATTGACCAAAAAAAATATCGTGAACATCCATTTTCACTATGGTAGATAATTCTTTTATCCTGATATTATGTACGGGTGCAGCATTATAAGTAAAAGCTTGGGGCTATAATTACGTTATTATAGAATAAGGGTAAATTTTCAATAGAAATAACGGAATTAAAATAAATATATATATAAGTTAGGGGGTATATATTAAATTTATTTAAAATTTTTAAGTAATTTTTTTGAAAACAATTCGGAGGATCTTACGTTATATTAGGAGCGATAGTTGGATCAATGACATTGAAATATATGCTAATCATGATCTAGATATCCAAATTAATCCGATAAATATTTTGGCATCAGACAAATGGTTAATTTGCCCCTTAAAATTGTGTCAAAATATAAAATAAATTGAATTTCTACTTTTTTTGGACAAATTGGCCCAATGCTTCTATTTAATGACCAAATAACTCCAAATTTTTTTACCAAATCTTACGCGTGTAATACAACTTCTTTGAGAAAAGAGCGAAAATCTATATGGAATATTTTATAAATGCCTTCAAAACTAAATTATACTTAAAGGTGGAGAGTGCATAATTGGCACTAGTAGGAATCTAGAAGCCTTGGGAACCTCTTGTGCTTGAACTAAAATGGCTCAAGACGATCCACGTGCATTCTTGCCTTTCGGATTATTCTTTCTTTGGCACCTAAATTGAAAAGTTGTCGAATGTTGTGAAGGCTTATACTAAATATACTTAGAATCCTAAGATAGTGTTAGCACATTCTTGGGTTGAGCTACACTCAATCTCACATTCACTATAATAAAAACAAGATATTCACTCCTTGCCAATAACAATCCATTCGAATTGGAGGCAACAAATAAGAAAAAATGAGAAAAGCACACAACAACAACAAAGAGAGCTTTGTAACCAAAGCCTTGGCTAAAATAAAACCTAGGAATCTGAGGCAATCACACTAGTTGGCAATGTCAAGTTCAAGAATAGTAAGACTATAAATCAGATTAGCTCGACACTTGATATAGATTGGATCCTTCTTATAGTCAACTTATACTTGCGCCACAACTATGAGCTTCTGAGAGGTCTAGGAATATTTCATGTGATGGCAAAATTCTAGCAAGTCGAGCATAGTTCTCGATAAAAATTTAAGTTGTGTGCGTGTGTAAATATATATACACACATAACTTATATATATTGCAAGATAAATATAAGAAAACCTTTTTTTATGAATTGACAAATGAATAAAAATTTACTATTTTTATTTTTATTTTATATTCAAGCATATAAAATATATTATTATTAGTAATTATTTAATTATTAAAATAGAAATAATGTTGTAATTCATTCTATAATGTTATAAGCAAAATTTGAACAAAACGTTCAGATTGATGTTAATTGAAATTTAAACAAGAGTTGGAAACAATTATAAAAAAAAAAAAAACTTTTTTTAATTTATTTGATTGAAAAATGGGACTAAATCACAATTTCAAAAACAAATATAAAACTCCTAAACTATACAGTCTTTCTATTTTAACAACACAAATTGCTTCCACAAAACAACAAAATCTTGCTGGGTTCAACTGCAACAAAGGACATAACTGAAATGCTAACACAATTTATTTGAATGACCTTTTGTAATTTGATTCACTTTTTTCTTCAATATTAGGATTCAGCCAGACACTAATTAAGCAAGCGCTTCTCCTTGAAGCATTCAATTGTGTCAACAACGCTCACTTCTAAGCTGGTGAAGTTGATACCTAAGGTTTTTGCTTTCTCTTTTGATATGTCATATTTTGGTACAAAAGGCTTGTCATCTTGACATCTGCTATGCAATAAAAACATGAAAAAAATCAGAAAAATCACTTTCTATAAATTATTACTACTGTTAATTATTATTTTTCGAATTTTGCAAAGACAAATGTTATAGAAAAAAAAAAGTGTTTATATTTGACTACTCGTTATTACAAATAATGACTTACTTAGTAGGAAGATGAAGCGTTGGGTATTTTTCATGAATAATCTTCAAGAACTCTGAAAAATGTACAACATTTGCAGATAAACAATATCTTCCATTAGCAGAGGGTAGTTCAAATGCTAGTATATGTGCAAATGCAACATCTCTAACATCAACAAATCTGCAAATTTCATTAGGAAATGTTTCTCCTGCACATTTGATCCAAAACTCACAGTCATCCACTAGTACAAATCCATGGACTAGTTAAATAGAAAGTTGTAGATAAATAGAGTGAAGAAGGGTACCATTTATGTGGTTCAAAATCAAATTCAAAGTGACATTAATAGTTGGCTGTAAGAAAGGGCCAATTGTAAAACATGGATGTAATGTGACCATATCAATTCCATTTTCCTTTGCAAATTTCCAAGCAGCCTCCTCAGCTAAGGTTTTTGCCAATATATACAAAGGCTGGACAATAAAATAGATAAATAAATAAAGCTTCATTTCAAAATATTTTGTTAAACAAAGTAATAATTACAACATCAATGCAGTGTTATATTTATCAACGTTATGTCATTAGTAATGACATGTATATTTAGTGAATCATAGTGATTTGATTGTCCCCCATGAACCATTGTGTGTGTCTATATATATATATATATACCATGACATTAATTTTTTAATGGGGAGACAAGATAGGGACAAAAAACTACGAAGTATTCTGAGGCATATATATATATGTGTACCTTAATTGTCTCACAATAGGCAGGATCTGAGAACCAAGTTTCATCAATGACAACATCAGAGGTCAGAGGTTTTCCATTATACATTACTGAAGCAAATGAAGATGTAATGATCACTCTCTTGACTGAAGAGGTTTTTGCACATGACTTTAGAACATTTAGTGTTCCCTTTACAACAGGATCAAACAGTTCTACCTGCATATATATAAAAAACATTTTATTGATGAACAAAAATAAAATTGCAAAAAAAAGCATATATCCTATTGATCTTTGCCTGAGAATTAAAAAAAAAAAAAGATCTATGCCTCAATATAATATAATTGTCTCATGATTTTAAAGATCAATTAACTAAAAAATAAATCTAATTCGAGTATACTGAATTTCGTGATTAAATTTGCGATTATATTCATTTATAAAGCATAAAGTAATTAAAGTATATGTCATATATTTAACAGTTTGGGTATGTGTAATATTTTGAAAGCAAATAAATATTTATCAAATAAAAATTTATTACAATTTTCAGTAATATTAATTAGTACCTGTGGGTCATTTATATGATATAGTGGGCATGCTGTGTGAAATACTCCCACACAACCATCAAAAATTGGATCAAAACATCCATCTTCTACTAAATTTGCTTGGAACAAGAAAAGCCTTTCTGTGGCACCATCTAGCGCTTGCAAGTGTTTTGTTTTCTTTGGATCATCTGTCCCAGTATGTATATAGAGATAATGTTACTCAGGTATCAATACAATGATATAATGACAAAAATATTGTGCGATTTCTCTTTTAGCCTACATACCAAAAAATAAAAATAACTTTTATACATCATAGTAAGTAAATTTAATTAATTATAAAATTTTCAAAAAAGAAAAGTCTCCATTTGATGATCAATCCTAGGAAGAGATTAACAAAAAAAAGGTGTCTTAATCTAATTATATGCATCAAAGTGCGTTCCAATCCCTTAAAGTATCAATAAATTAATTGCTCCATTTTTATCTTTCTTTTTCCACTTTGGCTTTTTGAATTAAATTATCCAACGGAACTGTCTTAAAATATAAACTATGCAAATAATCAGTCCACAAAAATTGTACTCAAAATGATCATATCAAGCTCAAACTATGTGAAAAAAAAGAAAAAAAAAAAAAGAATGAGCATTATGCTTTGCTAGTAAAAAAGAAAATTTCAAGTGTGTGTATACATGTACGGAGTACTTACTTAGATCACGAACAGTAGCTTTGACTGTATAACCTCTTTGGAGCAAGAGCTTAATGAGCCATGAAGCAATGTAACCTGACCCTCCTGTCACACACACTACTTTGCCATCTCCACTGCTCATTCTTGATTTCTGTTTATAATTATCTCAGAAACACACAATTTCTTCCAGTCCCTTTGTCTTTAATTTTGAAGAATCTTCGGCCATACATATATATTACCTAGGCACATATTGTAAACAATACAATGTGGGTTTTTATGCTTTTGTCTTTATTTAGGAGAAGCCGATCTAATATATGTATGGAAAAGTATTCATGTCCCTGTCCGCTACAAATTATATAAAACCTCCTCGTTTATTATGTGTTGATTTCCTGCACACACTACATGTTTTACCAATCATAATAATCATCAATATCGATGAAAATAAATACAAAAAATCCATACCATATGGAGGCACCAAGGACCAAGATCCTTGGTTCAAGTTGTAATGGTGTCAATGTCAAGGCTTAACTCCTTGATGATTCCTAAGCAAAAAAAATTTAACACCCTATATATAAATATAATAATAATAATAATATTATTATTATTATTATTAGATAATATATGATAGATATTAGATAGATAGTGCATATATATATATATATATATATATATATATATATATATAGAGTGTTTCAAGTTGTAATATGTAATGGTTATTAAAAAAAAGTTTTATTAACAATAGGGCAAAGGCGCATTTACCTCCTTAATGTTTGGTGCAAGGAGCACATAAGCCCTTTTTGTTTGTTGAGGACCATTTTACATAAATTTTATGTTTTTTCTTATTATTGGCCACTAAAAAAACAATAAAATAGTTACGACAATTTCCGTCACAAATCAGGTTTAGTGGCGGATTTGTGACGAAATTCTGGTTGTCTCAATTTCGGTCATAGCTAAATTTTGTGATGGAAAAAAATTCCATCAAAAAATTTTGTAACGGATTTGTGACAGAAATCCATCATAAAGTTGTGATGGAAATAGTTTCCATCACTAAAAATTCAGTGGCGATAAAAGGTATTTTCCGTCACAATTTTGTGATGAAAATGATTTCTGTTGCTAAAATTCACATCATGGAAAAGGTTTTTCGTCACAAAGTTGTGACGGATTAGTGATAAAATCCATCACTAACTTTTTATTACTAAACTGTCACAAATTATTTCATCACTATTCTGACTATTATTTTGTCTTGTTATTATATTTTATATAATTTTTATAAATTTAATGTTATTTCTAATTAGAATATATTTTGATACATTTTTAATAAAATTAGAAGAAAATTGAAATTCAATAACTAAAAATATATTTCATAAGATAACATTAAATAGTATACATAAAAAACCATAAAAGTAATATAAATCAAACATAACTAATAATAAACATCTATATTTTACACATCAAACCTAAAAAAAAAAATTGATGACAAATAACACAACAAATCAATTAGCAACTGCTCTACTCCAAAGGTTCCTACAAGAATAAACAGTTCCATGAGCTCAAGAACACAATTATATATATATATATATATATAGCATGCTCGTGTACAATTTAATAAAAATAACAATCTTACAAGCATGCACATAGTAATTTTTACAAAACTAACAACTAATCTAATCACATGGAATAAAAAAAGTATGCACACAACATGAACAAACATATAAACTAACCAAAAAAATATTATTATTATTATATATTATATATTACTTGTTACTAAATTTTAATTAAATTACTACCTCTTATTTTACTTCTTTGAAAAAGGCATTGCCATGTGACATAATTAAATTAATATATATTTTATTTAAATTTTTAATAAAAAAATTATTATTACCTGTAATTCCTTACAGCTTCTGTTTTGTTCCCTTGTATCCAAACTTTGAGTAAATATTCAAAAAAAACTGCGAAAAGAACAATATGAATATTGGCAGGCAGGTGACAAATATGACAACCATTTATCTTGGAACTATAACAATTAAAGAAATAGAGAAACATGTAAATATTTCTAAAAATTACCACCTCAAAGTTGGAAATTAAGTTCTATTATCTACTATGACAAGGATCAAAGTTGTCATGTGTCATATAAAGGCAAAATCCATTCTGGAGTCCCTAAACTTATTAGCTTTTTAGCTTTAGACTCCTAAAGTTTTGTTTTGTATATTGAGACCCTTAAACTTCACGAATTTGAAGTTTTAAACTCTTATGTCAAATTTTTAATACAAATTATTTTCTTTTGGTCCCTAAAGCTTTATATTTCTAATATTTATATCATTTTGTTCTTTTTAACCTTATATCACTTTTAAAATATTTTCATCGGTAAAAAAAATAAATTTATGTATTTTAATTTCTAATATTTTAAATTATTATTTACATATTTAAATAATTTAAAATTTTAAAAATAAACAAATAAGTTAATGCTAAGATAAAAAAAATTATAATAATACTACTGTTTTTCATAATCTTTTAAATTATTGTGAAATTATTTTTATAATAATATAGATTTTTTTTTCATGTACCCAAAAAACATGATAACAAAAAATGAAGGTTAAGATAACGGTTATAAAAGATTTGAGTTGGTTGGAAAATCTATCATCGGTTTTTGGTGATATACAAGCATGCATTGGTATCCACTATTTATAAAAGTTATATTATAAAAAATTATTCACAATATTTTGATTAAAATTTTGTACAAAAAACTAAAAAATGTATTAGAAATATCAAATTTAAATTTTGAAGAATTATAAAATAATTTTTTATCATAATCTCTTTTAATTATGGTGTTTTTTTTCATCAAAATATTTTATTTTGAAAAACAGTAGTTTTATCATAATTTTTTTATCTTAACATTAACTTGTTTATTTATTTTTAAAATTTAAAATTATTTAAAAATGTATATAAATTTATGTTTTTAATTTAAAATATTAGATATTAAAATAAGTAAATTTATTTTTTACCGGAGAAAATTTTTTAAAAGTGATATAAGTGTTAAAAGGTAAAAAAATGGTATGAATATTAGAAATATTAAACTTTAGGGACCAAAAGGAAATAATTTCTGTTTAAAAATTAACAAAAGGGTATAAAACTTTAAATCCGTGAAGTTTGAGGACCTAAATATATAAAATAAAATTTTAGGGGCCTAAAACTAAAAAGCTGATAAATTTAGAGGCCTTAGGATGAGTTTTGCCTCAGAGAAATTATCTATTCTGAATATTACAAAATGGTTATCAACACCTCAAATATGAGAAGTAAGGCAGGTCCATGGAATATTATCTTGTGAAAAACTTTAGTTAATTACTATTATAGAAAAGTGCCCATAGAAATGATATTCTCAAAGAGCATTAGGTGATGTCCCTGAAGCTAAGCATGGCAGTTAATGCTTAAACCCCTCCAAACAAGAATTGTACATGTTCCCCCTCCCAATCTGCCTTCTAGATACAGCTAGCAAAGGTCCATGATTTTGCTCAGTTTCAAGTGTCAATACAATAAATGAATTAACTTTTATTTGTTAAGATTTTTTTTTTCAGACCAAATGCAAGTGAAGTATAAACAAAGCTTCATATTGAAACCAAAATCAGGGAACATAATTACTATCTATGTAATTAGTTTTACATTTACCTCTTCTAGTTATGATCTTCAGTTTGCCTTTTAAAAAATAATAACCACAAACACAAAATCAATGACAAACTTGAAAAATTTTGATAATAAACTCCACTCATTATACAGTGTACGATATACACACACAGACATTAGATAAATTGTGACCCCAATCAAATAATAAAAGGCACTATTAAAAAACTCAGTTGAATGGAAACTCTAGCACACCTTTTCTGCACTAGTAGTATCATCAATCACACAATTTTCTCTCAAGCAAACCCACATTGCATTCAGGTCATCAGCATTAAGCAATAGATCCGATTGCTTTTGCAAAATTAGCTAAAAATGTCAACAAGAAGAAAACTGCATAACAAAGATAATAAAAAAGAGCATCCCAGGAAAGAAACCAGATGGTAGTATCTTTAAAAACTGATATTTTGCTAATCTTTGAACCTTGTGACTAATTGATCCTTCTTCAGGTTTCTAAATAAAGAAAAGATGATAATACAAATAAAGCTCAAAACAACTCCAATTCAAGTAAATAAACTAATAAAAGAAGGAAAAAACCAGAAGAAATGAGTGAATTAGAGAGTCATTTAGAAGCTTTGTTCATGAAACCAGCACCTTGAGAATCAAACCCGACAGATGACCAAGCAGGCCCTAAACCCAACAGATCGCACTTCACACTTAACTTCTTTTGCTCTTTGATTTTACACTGTCAGCAAGCTTTAGGAAGATGCAGAAAGCCGAAGTTAGAAATCCCTTGTGAACAAGCGGAGTTTAGCTAATTACATGGTGAGAATGAGGTAGAAGAAGAAGAAGAACTGATTGTGCGACAGAAGTAGAAGAAGAAGATCATGAACGGTGAGAATGAGGTAAGGTGAGGAGTGTTATGTGCAAAATTGGAGAGCTACCGTTTAATTAAAAATATCAGTCATTTGTATTGAGCTGTTATTGGTATATTTTTTCCCTTGTCTTATTATTCTATTATTTTCTTCTTAGTTGTCAAATACTACCAAAGCTTTGCAACGGTTATATTATAAGCCTTGCCCAAGGAACAATCATGCTTATTGAATGAAATTTATCTTCTCTTTCTTAATTCTCTGAGTTCTCTCTCTTTCTCTCTCATTTTTTCTTCCTTCAATTGATTCAACTTTTAGTTGAATCATTTGGTATCAGAGAAGCGACCTTACGCCTGAACCCGTGATTATTTCCCTAATATCTAAATCGTTGAGCCATGTCTGTAGCAAAGAATACAAGGTTGCATGAATAGAAAAAAATGGAGGAATCCATTAAGAATATGGTTAAAGGAATGATGCAAGAAAATAACAAAAGGCAAGAGGAATTATACACCGGTATGTTCAGTGAATTGAAGGCTCTCATCTCTTCTATCACCCCTCCATCGCAACCTTCTGCTTCGACTACACCAGTTAACAACACCCAAAACCTTGTTGCTTCAAAAACCTCTGTTCAAAATCCACCAAACCTAGCTCTTCACCCATAAACCCAAATCTTCAAAACCCAGCTATTCAGAATCAACACACCCAAAACATAATTAACACACCACCATTACACCCTATAGCTTCTCCATTTATTGATCTCATTAATCAATCGTACCAAACAGCTAAACCTCAAACACTTATCAAATGGTCACCAGATTTACCAAGATTGAATTTCCCAAATTCGATGGAGAGGACCTGGAAGGCTGGTTATTCAAGTGCAAGAGATTTTTCCAAATAGACTTCACTCCAGATAATGCTAAAGTAAAGCTAGCAACAATACATATGGAGGGAAGAGCCTTGCAGTGGTATCAATCCTATGTGAAGAATAGGAATCAAGGAGAAAAACCACCATAGGAGGAGTATCTCACTGCTCTTAAGGGTCATTTTGGGGAGCACGTTTATGAGGATCCTATGACTGACCTCAAAGGATTAACATAAAGAGGAGCTCTATATGAGTATTTAGAGGAATTCGACATCCTATCTCACATAGTCACACTGACTATGGATTATGCTTTGAGTTGCTTCTTAAGCGAGCTCAAGGATGAGAGAAGAATTCCAGTAAGAATGTTTAGTCCTAAATCACTACAATAAGCATATGCATTAGCCAGGCTACGAAACTCGTACATATCTGCAACTAAATCTCCAAAAACTTACCTAAATATATCTCACCCAGTTGCAATTTCTTCTTCAAACACTATTTCCCATACAAAAAATATTGCATTAAACCCTAAATTTGTGCCTCCAAGGACTAGGAGATTATCTGATGAAGAATTGAATGAGAAGCGGGCTAAGAACCTTTCCTTCTGGTGTGATGAAAAATTTGTGCCTGGCCATAAATGTAAGAAGAAATATCTGCACATGGTGGTTGTGTAAGATTACCCTGAGTAAGAGGTTGAATCTAGAGATGAAGCTTTTTCATGGAACAATGAAGAAAATACTGATGCTAGGCCAGTTATATCACTTCATGCCTTATCTGGGTTCACTGAAAGGTCATATCAGATGATGAGATTGATAGGAAATCACAAAAAGAAGATGCTTTACTTATTGATAGATTCAGGAAGTACTAATAATTTTTTGGATTTTACAGTGGCTAAAGGACTAGGTTGTATGTTACAATTAATTTCTTCTGTGAATATTACTATTGCAAATGGGCAAGAAGTTAAGTGCTCTTATATTTCCAAACAGTTCTGTTGGGAAATGCAGGGACAAAGTTTTGAAGCTGACTTCTATGTTATGGCTTTGGGAGGCTGTGAAATGGTGCTGGGTGTGTAATGGCTGTCTACGTTAGGTGATATCATTTGGAACTTTAAGCAACTTTGTATGTCCTTCATTGTTAATGGTAAGGAATACAAATTATTTGGGGAAAATTCTACCACTATGAAGCTCATTTCAAAGAATACTACGGCTAAATTACTATAACACCAGTCGACCCTTGCTTATGCTAATAAGGTGCATGAAAGTCAATCATTCAATGCTAAGAATTTCTCTACTATCCCCAGGTTTTCCCTAGGATTTTCCATCAGCTGCTATGGTAACTACCCTTATACTCACTCAATTACTGCAAGAATTTGATTATTTGTTTGAGGAGCCAATAGAATTACCTCCACAAAGGGTTCATGGTCACAAAATTCCTTTGACTAAAGGCTCAAAACCAGTAAACATTAGACCATACAAGCTTTCCCCAGTTCAAAAGACAGTCATAGAAAACATAATCCAAGAATTACTACAAAAAGGGATTATACAACCTAGTGTCAGTCCCTTCTCATCACCTATAGTATTAGTGAAGAAAAAAGATAATAGTTGGAGGATGTGTACAGACGATAGGGAGTTGAACAAGCAAACTATTAAGGATAGGTTTTCGATACCTATGATTAAAGAGTTGTTAGATGAACTTCATGATGCCACCGTCTTTTCTACAACTGACCTTAGATCAAGCTATCACCAAATTAGAATGTACACTGAAGACATTCATAAGACAGCCTTTAGGTTATATAATGGGCATTATGAGTTTTTGGTTATGCCCTTTAGGCTCACAAATGCACCCTCAACCCTCCAAAGCTTGATGCATGAGATATTTAGGCCCTTCTTAAGAAAATTTTTGTTGGTTTTCTTTGATGATATACTTATCTACAGTAGAGATATGCAGACTCACCTTAACCATTTAAGAATTGTGTTTCAAAAGCTTTAAGAACATCAACTCTTTGCTAATAAGAGTAAATGCCTATTTGGTGAGCTCTCTATGGAATATCTTGGTCATATTATCATTGTCGAGGGAGTAGCTACTAATCCAAGGAAGGTAGAAGTTGTAGTAAACTGGCCAATTCCCAGGAATTTAAAGCAGTTGAGAGGGTTTTTAGGCCTACCTGGTTACTGTAAGAGGTTCATTAAAGGTTATGGGGTAGTAAGTAAACCTCTATCTAAACTTCTTAAAAAAACCTCTATCTAAACTTCTTAAAAAGGATAACTTTGTTTGGAATCTTGCAGCAGAGAAGGCATTTTTGGCTTTAATGAATGTATTGGTTACAGTTCCAGTTTTGGCCTTACCCTCACTAAAGAAATTGTTTATAATAGAAACTGATGCATGAGGTTTAGGTATTGGAGCAGTTCTTATTCAAAAATCTCATCTGATTGTATATATCAATAAGGCACTCTCCCCAAGGCACCTATCTCTCTCTGTGTATGAAAAAGAGCTCTTAGTTGTGGTCTACACAATGAAGAAATGGGACCACTACATTGCTCACAAGCACTTTTTAATCAAGACAGATCATCATAACATCAAATTTCTATTAGAACAAAGGATCACCACTGCTCACTAGTAAAAGTATATAGCAAAGCTATTTGGATATAATTTTGAGATTTGTTACAAGAAGGGGAGGGACAACACAACAGCTGATGCACTCTAGGCTGCCATCTCCAGAGTTAGCAGCTTTAACACTCTCTTCAGTAGTGAGACAACTCTTACCTAAGATTGAGGGTAGCTGGCAATCAGATTCTAACTTTTAACCTATCATTGAAGCTTTGTAAGTTGGCAAGTTGACCCAAACTCCTTATACATGGATTGAAGGGTTGTTGAGGAGGAAAGGTAGACTTGTAGTGGGCAATGATGATCAGCTCAAGCAGAAAATTCTCCAACTAATGCACGATTCAGCCATAGGGGGGCATTCTAGCATTCAAGCAATGGTAAAGAGAATCAAGTTGCTTTTCTACTATAAGGGCATAGACAAAGATGTGAGACAATACATAAGGAATTATGTTATATGCCAGACATGTAAGCCAAAAAATATCAATACTCTTGGGTTACTACAACCCTTGCCAATACTAGAAGGTATATGGACTGACATTAGCATGGATTCATAGAGGGCCTAAATCTCAAGGGAAAGAGGTGATTCTAGTGGTAATTGATGGGCTCAACAAGAATGCCCATTTCATAGCTATCAATCATCCTTACACTGCAGCTACCATTACTCAGGCATTCATTGCTAATGCATTCAAATTACGTGGAACTCCATCATCCATTGTTATTGATAGGGATCTGGTGTTTATCAGCAATTTTTAGGAAGAATTATTTAAGTTGTAGGGTGTTGAGTTACTGAAATCTACTGCTTACTACCCTCAAACTAATGGGCAAACTGAGGTGGTTAATCGGTGTCTGGAAACTTACCTTAGGTGCATGTCAGGTGCTAATCCTCAGCAATGGTGCAAATGGTTGCCTCTAGCTGAGTGGTGGTACAACACCAATTTCCACTCAGCCATCCAAACAACTCTGTTTGAAGTGGTTTATGGGATATGTTCAAATTACATGGAACTCCCTCATCCATTATTAGTGATAGGGATCTGGTGTTTATCAGTAATTTTTAGGAAGAATTATTTAAGTTGTAGGGTGTTGAGTTACTAAAATCTACTGCTTACCACCCTCAAACTAATGGGTAAACTGAGGTGGTTAATTAATGTCTGGAAACTTACCTTAGGTGCATGTCAGGTGCTAATCCTCAACAATGGTGCAAATGGTTGCCTCTAGCTGAGTGGTGGTACAACACCAACTTCCACTCAGCCATCCAAACAACTCCGTTTGAAGTGGTTTATGGGATGCCCCTCTAATCCACATTCCCTATTTTCTTGGTGATTCTAAGATTGCAACATTGGATCAATTTCTTTAAGATCGGGAAGCAGCTCTACAGATTACAAAGCATTACCTTACAAAGGCCCAGCATCATATGAAGCATTAATCAGACATGCACAGAACAAATAAAACCTTTGAGATTGGAGATTGGGTTTATTTAAAATTGCAGCCCTATAGGTAGCTCAGCTCAGTGTGACGTAAAGAAGAAATGTCAAGCTTTCTCCTTTGTTCTATGGACCATATTGTGTGGAGGAAAAAATTGGTGCTGCAGCCTACAAACTTAAGCTACCTTCCGAAGCAGAAATACATAATGTATTTCATATTTCTCAGCTTAAGAAATTTTTCCATGCTTCTATTACTACTGTCACTACCTTACCTGCACCGCCTCACACACCTCCAATCCCTATAGCTATTCTTGGTAGAAAATTGGTTAAAAGAGGCAATAGTGTTGCTATAAAAATTTTGGTTTAGTGGTCTAACATGCCACTTAAGGAAGCTATATGGGAGTTTCTCTTCGATATACAACAAAGGTTCCCTCACATCAACCTTTAGGACAAGGTTTTTTAAGGGGAATACACTGTTATGTGAAAAATTGGAGAGTTGTCGTTTGATTAAAAATATCAGTCATTTGTATTGAGTTGTTATTGTTATATTTTTTTTCCCTTGTCTTGTTATTCTGTTATTTTCTTCTTAGCTGGCAAATACTGCCAAAGCTTTGCAACGGTTATATTGTAAGCCTTACCCAAGGAACAATCATGCTTATTGAATGAAATTTATCTTCTCTTTCTTAATTTTTTGAATTCTCTCTCTTTCTCCCTCATTTCTTCTTCCTTCAGCTGATTCAACTTTTAGTTGAATCAAGGAGTGAAGGTGGCAGTGAGAATGAACCAAAGGAAAAAAAATTTGGGAACAAAATTGAGATCTTGTAACCATAACCCATTAGGAGAAAAAATTAGAGTGGGAAAGGGAAAAAAATTGGCAAAAAAAAGGCTTTTGAAAAAAATTTAACCAAAAGTAGATAATTTTTGTTCAAAACTACCAAAACTATGTAATTTTGCAATATTCTAAAATTTAAAAACCATCAACGATACTATTTTGTATTTATCACATAAATATTATGTATATTAAAAATTCTTTAAAGGAATATATAAAATCACACACACAAGCACATATATTATTTTAATTATTTATCTCTTTTAATTTTTAAATTTATATTAAATATTTACTTCAGCTTATAAAATTATAGCTTAAATGTAAAATTGTTTAAGATATTATATAAAAGTTTACAATATGTATAAATTTAAAACATTTAAATTAATTTTACTCAGTTTGATAAACTATTTGTTAATTATGCTAAAATATAAGGGTAAAATGGTAAATATGTACAAACACCATTGTTAGTGATTATGATCGCAGGTTTATTGAATTATATCCATTTAAGAGGTCGGGACCGATTCAACAACTTATTGGAATAGCTCGAGCTCGAGTTCAACACAATAATAATCGAGTCAATCTCGAATATATAGTTTAACAAGTTGACTCCAATTAGCTATGCCCCAATGATGGCTAAAATAAAAATTGATTCAACAACTTATTGGAATAACTCGAGTTCGAATTCAACACGATAATAATCTAGTCAATCTCGAACCTATACTTTAATAAGTTGGCTTCAATTAGCTATACCCCAATGGTGGCTCAAATAAAAATTAAAGGGTAAAGTATCACAAATTTTTATAATTTCAATTCTTATAACTATATAGCATAACATATATTATTTATTTTGATATTTATTATATTTTATGGCTATTTAGCAGTATATACTACAATTTAAAATATCACAAATTTGAAAAATTAAAAAATTTGTACAATATAGAACAACATATATTAATAATAAAATTTAAAATAGCTTATAATATTTTGAAATATTAAAAATATTTTGAAATAGTTTATAATATAATTTAAAATATATATTTACAATACATTGTATGAATATTTTGAAATAGTGAATAATACAATTTAAAATATAAAAAAGGAATTATTTTTAATAGATATCTGTCACAAATCTGTCATAAAATAGTGACGGAAATCTAATTCCGTAACAAAATAGTGATGAAAATTTAAATCCATCACAAAATAGTGATGGAAAGTGGATTCTATCACAAAATATTTTGTGGCAGAAAGTGGATTCCATCACAGATATTTTGTGACGGAAAGTAGATTCCGTCACAAAATAGTGATGGAATTTTTATCCGTCACTATTTTGTGACGGAAAATATATTCCGTCACAAAATATTTTGTGACGGAATCCGCTTTCCGTCACTAGTCTATGATAGAATTATATTTCTATCACAAAATTTTCGTCACTATTTTGTGACAGATTTCTATTAAAAATAATTCCTTTTTATATTTTAAATTGTATTATACACTATTTCAATATATACATAAAATATATTGTAAATATATATTTTAAATTATATTATAAACTATTTTAAATTTATTATTAATATATGTTGTGCCATCCCCAATGAATGTGAGCTTAGGATGAGCAAATTTTCAATGACTCCTACTGAATGCAGTTCTGCAAGAAAAATTAACTTTCAGGGAGATGCAGCAGAGGTCAGACTTGCAGGAGATCTTCCATTCCAAGCTCCATGATTGCAGTGGAAAGGAAAACCAACAATGACAAGTAGACAATTACAGGTAGAAAGGGTAGTGTAACTTCAGACTGAAAGGAATAAAGCCAAGACAGAAAAAGAAAATATAAGTGAAGTATCATAACCTGAAGGTTCAAGTCATACTTAAAGTGTGCAAGCCAAAGCACTTTATTTTGTTAATGTTTAATGTCAAACTGTAGTTTTTAGAACTATTTTGAGCACTATAAGGCTATGCTTAGGATTATTTTGGTTGAACAAGTATTTTGGTTTTAATACTTCATCCATTTTGCTGATGTTAGGTTATGGATGCAATACAAATTCAGTGACAATTATTTTGTTGATGTTAAGTGGAATATTGACACTTATGTATTGAATATTGGAAGGCTCTTCTTTTTTAACTATGCAACTTTTTTTTCTTTGCTTATACTATTATTTTAAGTCTTTAGAACATATATGCATTTTCTGGACATGAACTAACAACAACATTTCATTAACATCAAACATCATATATACAAGCAAAATCTACAAATTCTGAAGAATTTGCTTTGATGTTTCAAACAACCATCAAGAATTATAATCCATTTACATCATATGTAGGATTACAATTACAATGATAATCCATGACATAATACAAGCTATATACATTGTTATCATTTTTTTCTTACCGCTCTTAAGTTCTTTCTCTTGTTCTTTCTTCAATTTCTTTAACTCTATCCATACTACATTAATATCTTCCTCAACACTACTTGACCTACCATTTATCTATGCCCCTAGTTGCTTGTTTTCCTTCAGCAACATCAATTTATCATACTTTAATTCATTCAACAAACTCTTCACTCTAACATTAACAACTTCGTCATGCCATTGAAAAAAGCCACATCCATCATGCTTTGACTGAGATTAAAATCACAAAAAAGCAGCCACCTTTAACTATAAAATTAATTAAAAATTTTAATTTACTAACTTACCTTATAATTATGACATCCATAGAACCTACATCCAGGATTATTGTCAGTCCATGATGTCCACCTCGGAGCAATGAATTTAAACCATCTATTTCGACAATGACATAATTTCTTCTCTCCTTCATAATCCAGTTCCATGTTAGTTCTTCTACTATATCTTAAGCTTCCAGAAGCTGAAGAAGAAGAAGATGACGACGACATTGATGCCATTTCTATATTCCAATATCTCAATTAGGTTTTAGGGTTTATATTTTTTTGAGAGAAACCTAACTATTTTGCAACTGAAAGAGAAGAAAAAGAAGTATTGGAGTTATTAATTTTAACGACAGGTCTTTTTGACATGTTTCCTATCCACGTCAGCTGGAGCAAGTGGCTAGTTAATTTAAAAGTCTCCACCATTAAGAGATGGGCCAATAATAAGGGAAAATATAAAATTTTTGTTAAAATGGTCCTCAACAAACGAAAAGGGCTTAAGTGCTCCTAGCACCAAACATTAAGGGGGTAAATGCACCTTTTGGCTGAGGTGGAGGAGGGAAGTTGATTGACGAAATGCATAAAATTTTTTAAAAAAAACTTTGCTAGTAGCATTGGCGAAATGCATGAATTTTTTTTATGCATTTTGCCAGTAGCACTAGCAAAATGTATGCAATTTTTTTTATGCATTTTCCTAGTAGCACTGGCAAAATGCATCAAATTATAAAGTCATCCCGTTTTTCCATTTCTAATATAATTATTATATAATAATTATGATATAATGATTATGTTAACTTTTATAATATTATAATTATTAAATAATTATTTGGTTATAATTATGTTTTTTAATATTAATTAGTCACTAATAATTGTGTAATAATTGATAATAATAATAATAATAAATAATAATATTCTATTATTTTATATCTTTTCATATTATTGACTTATAGATGATTTTTAAAATTTAATTGAAATGTATTATAGAAAATAGTTATCTTGAATAATTAGTAACTCATGTAATAAGGTGAACAAATAAAATTAAAAATTATAAGTAATATATTCATAGTAGTACTTCAATATTTTGTGAAAATTTGAAAAAAATTTGTGTATTGAAAAAATTGGTTTGTAGATATTTAAAATTTGTGTATTTAAAATTAAAAAAAATATAACCGATTTGACATTTTGAATATAATTATGATATAATGATTATGTTAACTTTTATAATATTATAATTATTTGGTTATAATTATATTTTTTAATAGTAGATAGTCACTAATAATTATGTACTAATTGATAATAATAATAATAATAATAATAATAATAATAATAATAAATAATATTCTATTATTTTATATCTTTCCATATTATTGACTTATAGATGATTTTAAAATTTAATTGCAATATGTTACAGAAAATGGTTGTCCTAAACAATTAGTAACTCATGTAATAAGGTAAACAAATAAAATTGAAAAACTATGAGTAAAATATTCTTAGTAGTAATTTAATATTTTGTGGAAATTTGAAAACAAATTGTGTATTCAAAATTTTGATTTCTAGATGTTTAAAATTAAAATTAAGTATTAATTTTATTTACTTATTTTATGTATTAATTTTTTAGAATAAACTGAATTTTATAATAATTATTTCAACATTATCTAGAATCCAATTTTTTTAATACACAATTTTTTTTCAAATTTCCACAAAATATTAAAGTAGTACTATGAATAAATTACTTATAGTTTTTCAATTTCCACAAAAAATACTCGGTATCCTCTCGCTCATTATCTTTCCTACCATCAGTACTTCCCACATCATCAGGCTTTTTTGGCTCAGCTTGCCCAGGTTTCCGAGCCTCGCTCTTACTCTGAGGCTATTTTACATCCTGCCTGGAAGGCAGCCATGGATTTTGAGTTATAGGCTCTTACGGAAAATGGCACTTGGACATTGACCTCCCTCCCTGCTGGTAAAATTTTGATCAGCTGCCGCTGGGTTTATAAGGTGAAGCATAAAGTAGACGGTTCTATTGAACGATATAAAGCTCGCTTGGTTGCTAAAGGCTTCACACAGCTCGAAGGAGTCGATTATCATGAAACCTTTTCCCCTACTACTAAAATTATTACTGTCTGATGTTTATTAGCTTTGGTTATGGCTTGTGGCTGGACGATGCATCAATTGGATGTCAACAACACTTTTCTTCATGGGGATTTATCTGAAGAAATCTATATGTCTCCTTCGTCGGGTCTTCGGTAACAAAGTGAGGAACATCTCTTTTGCCGACTACATAAGTCTCTATACAGTTTGAAACAAGCCTTGCGACAGTGGTTTGCAAAGCTTTCTGATGCTATTCGATCAACCGGGTATGTTTAGTCTAAAGCCGATTACTCTTTGTTCACTATAAAGCATGGAAATTCATTTACTGCACTTTTAATATATGTTGATGATATTTTAATTGCGGGGAATGATAGGAAGGCTATTGATTCTATTAAGCTTTTTTTACAAAGTCAATTTCGACTTAAAGATCTTGGAAATCTAAAGTACTTTCTTGGTATTGAGGTTTCTGTTTCTAAACATGGGATTTATATTTGTCAACGTAAGTATGCCTTGGAAATTATTGACACTCCCATGGAAAAAGTCTAAAGTTATCTAACCAAAGTGATCTACTCAAGGATCCAGGAAAGTATAGGAGATTAATTGGCAGACTTATTTAATTAACTGTCTCTCGCCCTGACATTACTTATGCAGTCCATGTTTTGAGTAGATTTATGAATCAACCCAGGAAACTTCATTGGGATGCAATGTTAAGAATTGTGCGTTATCTCAAAGGAGCTCCTGGAAAAGGTTTATTTTTTTCTTCAGTTAATGATTTGAAATTAAGGGCATATTGTGATTCTGATTGGGTGGGGTGTCCTGTAACCAGAAGATCCACCACTAGATATTGTGTTTTTCTTGGACCAACATTAATTTCCTGGAAATCAAAGAGCCAGAAAATAGTTTCTTTGTCTTCAACAGAAGTAGAATACCGTGCTATGACAGGGACATGTTGTGAGTTAACCTGGTTATGGTATTTGTTTAAGGATCTGAATCTAGTGCTTTCTGAACCAGCCTCGTTATTTTGTGATAACAAGGCAGCTTTACACATTGTAGCCAACCCTGTATTTCATGAGAGAACTAGACACATTGAGATGGATTGTTATTACATTAGAGATAAAATTCTGAATGGATTTGTGGTCACGAGATATGTTAACTCAGCTCATCAACTAGCTGATGTATTTACTAAGCCGTTGGGGAAAGATTTCTTTATTCTAATGATTCGCAAGTTGGGAGTATAAGATATCCACTCTCCAACTTGAGGGGGAGTGTTAGGAAAATAATATGTCATATCTTCTATATTTATGATAGATTGATTTGTACCAGTATGTATTTTAGCTATAACAGCTGTAAGTTTCCTTTTGTATATTTTAGGCACTAATCAGTTCCTGAATTATAGGAACATATTGGAACCCTTTTTGTAATTGCTCTTGTATATATAGGAGACATTCTTGTATTAATTAAATTCATTCTATTCAGGCATATCAATCTCTTGTGTTTTCACAGAGCATATTAACTACACTGGAAATCATAGTAATTACAAGGAGCATGCGTAAGCAATGAGCTAGGACGGGATGTGTTAGTTATCTGATTTATTGCACCCAATTCATGACATATATCCACTATAGAGAGAAAGTAGATCAATTCATGAGATAAACTTTTTTTAAACTGATTTGTTGGTTACATTGAGTCGATGATATACACATTTCGATGTGATTATTTAATCTTTTCGTGCGATTTATACCTCCATCGTCTTCTCATCTCACCTGAAAGAGGAGTCACATAATCCATTATCAACAAGTTTTGATCTACTTTCTTTCTGTTTTATCAAATATTTGTAAATTTTAGTAATATATTTGTACTATATTCTTTGTAGTAGATTGGTCTATTGATCATTTTCTTGATTAGTTCTTATGGAATATCCATTTACTGTTGTTAGTATTATTTAAATAATTATTATATTGTTTATATATAGAAAATAATTTTTTATATTAAAATATTTCATCACTAAAGACCTTAAAATTAAACGAAATGCATTACTTAATTCTCCTTTATAGTATTTAATAATATAGATGCTACTTGTAAAATTAAAATTATCTCTTAAATTAATTACACTATTTTTTTTTAATTTCTCAAAAAAGTTAAAACTTAATTATTCATTCGACTTCTTTAATCAATTTCTTCATAATGCACCAATAAAAAATAATGTAAAAAATACGTTTCTTCTAATTTATTAATGCATCAAAATATCAACTATTAATATTGTGTTTAGTAAAAAAAATTCAAAATTAAAATAAAATAGTACATGCATCAAAGTTGATGATTTTCATAAGTCAGATTTATGATTACAGGAATCATAATTATTAATTTAAAAATATATTAAAAGATGAATTAAATATAATTTTATTAGATATACAATTACAAAGTTAAGAGGTAGTTATTTTTATTAAATAGAAATATGTTAGTTAATAGTTCAAATAAAATAAAAAATGTAATGTTTTGAACTCATACATCATTATGCAAATTAATATCAACACATTATCCCTATTCTCAAATAATATCAAATCACTATAAAAAAGAATATTACAAATATACTCCCATGTAAGAATTGAATCTAAGATCTCATCTTAAGGACCTCGGCTCACTAACTGATTGGGCTGCATCTTATTGGCAAAATTTAACATTTTAGACTTAGTTTTACGTCTGCAAATTTTAAAATAGGATGTATGTGAAAAATTTGCTTAAAAAAGCTTATACTTTTGCTTTATGGGGCAGTTAAAACTATTCACATAATTTATTTAAAAATATATACAACATAATTATAAAATTTTTAAAATTTATAAATCTACACAATAAGTTTTTAATTTAATTTAATTTCTTTTGAATTTCATAAAAAATTGCAAACTTGAACATTTTAAATTTTTTGAATCAAATGATATATATTTCAAAAAAAATTCATTAATTTTATTCGTTAACCTAAATAATTTTTCGTTAGTTAGTTAAAATTAAATTGAAGAATAAATTTTTTTATTCAACTACTAAATTAAATATTCAATTGAGTATCAATTCACTATTTAGATTAAAGAATAAAATTGATAATTTTTAAAATATATATCACTTAATTGTCAAATTTTAAAAAATTTTAAAAATCATTGTACAAATTTAAAAATTTT
>CATIWM010368582.1:0-11553 GCA_949671775.1 Mallotus repandus
GTATGTACACATAAATGTGCATATGAATGAACTACATTGATGCATTTAAGAATATGAATATGCAAATATGAATGTATGTATACATGTATGAATATGAATGTGTGAATTTTTATGTAAAGTCTAATCCCCGTTGTGTCTCAACTGCAGGAGCTCCTTTTTAAGAATAGGTGAATGAAGCAACGAATGACAACATATGAGCAAGAAATTTGCAATTTGAGGAAGCAGATATCTAAGAGTCACAGCACCAGATAGACTCCTTTTCTGTATTCCACTTTATCCCATATGTATCCCAAACTTATGTATCTCTATGGCTTTATTGAGATTCCAGGATGTTAATCACTAGTTATGGACATGTTATCTAGCTTGCATGACTCATACTTATAGTGCTTCAGAATGTTATTTTGAATATGTTGCACTTGTAAAATATATTTAGAGAAGCATGTTAAATTTGCTTTCTACTTATCCTTGCGATGAAAATTATTATCAAAAATTTAATAACAAAACCCTAAACATAATTTTAAGAAGCAAGATAAAGGGTAATGAATAATAATTTAGGCCTAATAAAGGGTTAAAAGAATGAATAAAAGTTTAGCAAGATGTTGCAATTTGGTCCTTGGTAGA
The DNA here is from genome assembly GCA_949671775.1 of Mallotus repandus. Classification (NCBI taxonomy): domain Eukaryota; kingdom Viridiplantae; phylum Streptophyta; class Magnoliopsida; order Malpighiales; family Euphorbiaceae; genus Mallotus; species Mallotus repandus. The sequence continues at coordinate 622 of CATIWM010368582.1, forward strand.
GACAAGGGTGTGGATAAGATTCTAGTTATCTTGTGGTCCCCGCACAATCTCCTTTCAACCAATAAGATTGAACTTTATCTTTTGGTCCCCCACACTAGTTATTGACCAAAGGATATTGAAACTTTACCTAAAAGGTAAAAGAAAACCCTAGGGTTTTATTTTGACTGTAAATTCATCTTATTGTAAAGTAGAAGGCATCCATCTCTTTGCCCCTTAGCATTCTCTACATTTCAAGCTCACTTATTTTTCTAGCAACAATGAGCATCAAAAACACAAAGTCTCTTATTCAAACTTTCATCAACACCCTTACAAATAAAGATTGGTTACACCTCAAAAGATACAACCTCCATTATCTCAAGTTCTTCTTGAACCTAAAGCTTGACTAACTTTCTTCATAATGCTCTCTCTTTTTGGGATCCCACTCTCCATGTGTTTAGGTTTAAAGAAATGGAGCTATGCCCCACTTTGGAAGAATTCTCAACAATTTTAGGTATCAAAATATCCCATCAACAAGAGATGGCCATTCCGAATCTTAACCTAATGGTTGTACATGCTATGAATCATCTCTTTGGCATGAGCAAGAGTGAAGCTAATGGTCATATTATTTCAGGTTTTTCATCTCTTTTTGTGGCATAATTCATCATCTCCAATCTAATCCTAGTTCTTGTAATTTAATTCCTATCATCGAGAGCATCATTCTTGGCTATTATCTCCTTGAATGTGACAAGAGCACATTAGGGCTTATAGATGGAAAGGTGTTGTCTATTTTGAGTCAAATTGATGTTGAGATGAATTTGATACCAAAAGTAGTTGCTTTAGTGGTTTTACCAGAGACTTTGAATTGTTTGGACAAGGTTAAGGTCAATAAGAATGCTCGGTTTGGTGGAAGTCTGTTGGTTTTATAAAGGTGGATTTTCGTGCATCAGAAATGAATAACCGATTTTGCACTTTGACACTCTAATGTGATTTTGAATTTGTGTATTGTAGGTTTGGCTTATGAAGAAGTTAAAGGCAGTGATGGCCCCTGATCTTTTAACTAATTATAGGCCTAATCACTTCTTGAGAAGGAGAATTTTAGTGAGGTTTAACAAGAAAGAAGAATGGGTGGCTTGGATGTATGGTTTGGGTGAGAAGGATGTGCAATGGGTTTGCCCTTGGTGAATTTTTTTGATGTGTGATCAAGGAATTTTCACACCTATATAGCTCTTACTGGACTGAGACAATGATCTTTCTATCATCCTTCAAGGATTGCAAAATAACAAGGATTGAAATAACATCCCACTCATATGCCTTATCTCCTAAATGTTGGTGCACTCACCAAGTCTTTTATTGAAGCAATCACTCAATCATGGCCTAGAAGAGTTACGCTCCATCACATTCAAAAAAATCAAGACTTCTGAACCACTCAAAAGTACAAGAATTGGTTAAAAGGTCACAATAAAGCAAATGGAAGTGGTAAAGGTAGTTCTAGGGGCTAAGTTTAGCTTGAAATTTTAGAAAGCTTTTAACATGCAGGCTTTTATTGTATGAACTATGGCATGAAAAAGAAATGAAATGTAATGAAATTTGGCTTTTGAAATGAAAAAAAAAATTATTAAATCATGTTTATTGCATGTAAAACAAACATCATGATTTCGCATACACATTCAAATGCATAAACTAACAACAAGAATACATAAACCCAAGCATTATTAACTTAATGTACTCATTCTTAACCATAAAAGGGATAAATGATATAGAATTGCTCAAAGATCAATCCAATTGGCAATGAGAATTTCTAATGACATTAACTAGCTCTTTCGAGTTTTCTAGCTAATGTAACTCTCAAATATCCCATACTTTTGCCTAAGACGCCTTTTTTAGGTTTTCATCTTAGCGGGAATTATTCTCATTTTTTATTTTTCCTTAATTTTAGCCTAATCTGCCCTTTCAAGTTTATGACTTAGCTAGGATTTTTATTTTGTATTCATTTTTTTAATACTATGCTTGGAGACTAGACATAGTACTTCTCTAATCTATCCAAATTCACAGGCTCTGTAAATTCATTTCCTTTAAGATCTGACAATCTAACTGCACCTTTTGGGTATCTTCTTTACAAGATAAGGGCCTTCCCAATTCAATTTAAATTTTCCACTAGGATCAAATGGAACTGATCTAGCTTGTTTCAGAACCAAATAACCTTCTCTAATCTTGCTGACTTTGACTTTCTTGTTAAAAGCCTAAGCAATTCTTCTCTAATAAAGTTGTATATTGAATGTTGCTCTAAGTCTTTTCTCATCGATCAGAGTTAACTCTTCATATCTAGATCTAGCCCATTTTACTTCTGGAATTTTTACTTCCAACATTATCCTCAATGACTGTAATTAAACCTCCACTGGAAATACTACTTCCATTTCATACACTAATGAATAAGGCATTGCACCTATAGTTATTCTAACTGTAATTCTATATCCCCAAAAAACATATGGCATTCTCTATAATTTTAACAATCTTATTGAGAATATGTTTTATGCTTTTATTGGCTGCTTCAACTATACCATTGGCTTGAGGTCGATACGGAGATGACTTATGATGTTCAACCCTATACCTTTGTAACAAAGCTCTTATTTATGCTTGAAAATGCACACCATTATCAGTTACAATGTGATGAGGCACACCATATCTACAGATTAAGTTCTTTTCAATGAATTCAGCCATCTGCTTTGCCCCCAGCTTTTTAAAGGACTCAGCTTCAACCCATTTTGAGAAATAGTCAACTACGACAACTATAAACTCATGCCCATTCGAAGCTGGTAGAGCAATGTTTACCATGATATCTACTCCCCATACTGAAAATGGCCACGTAGAAGTTAAGGTCTGGAGCATCGAAGGTGGAAATTGAGAAAAAATTTCCATGCAAGTGGCACTCATGACAACTTCTGACAAATTCAATACAATCATGCTCCATTGTTAACCAATAGTATCCCTATCTTATGATTTTTCTTACCAACTATTTACCATTCATGTGAGGTCTACATACCTTTGCATGTACATCTCGCATAATCTATTTTGCTTCTTTTTCTGAAACACATCTGAGATGCATAGCCTTGTCCCTCTTGTACAAAACCTCATTGAAAATGAAAAATCTTTTTGCAAAAGATCTCAACAACATTCTGTCTTTCTCACTGGCATTTTTTGGAAATTCACCACACTCCATTAATCTCAAAATGTCTGAATACCATGGCTTCTTTTCTTCTTCCACAACTAGAACTTAGGTGCTCTAACATAGAACTCTAGCTTTCATCAAGATCATTAGTCTCACTAGTAAACCTTTTAGATTATCCCAAACAGAAGCAAAAGTTGCTAAAGCATCAGTAACTTGATTATTCTTTCTTATTAAGTGAACAAACAATAGTTCTTAAAAGCATTTCTTTATATTCTCAATATAATCCAAATAAGGCTTCATTTTTTCTTCTCTGACTTCCCATTCCTTTTTGACATGTGAGATAACCAGTTTTGAGTCACCCAACACTTCAACTCTTTTGATTCCTATTCTAATAAGAGCTTCTAAACCGCATATGCAAGCTTCATACTTCGAGACATTATTAGTTACTATGAAATCCAATCTTTTTGCTATCAAAATCTAATCTCCAGTCAGTGAAATTAGGATCACTCCACCTCCTGCTCCTTTTTTATTCATTGCACCATCGAAATACATTTTCCACCCTTGTACTTCAATCAAGCCAATTTCTTCATCTGGAAAACAAATGTCAACCTCTTGATCATCCTCAATCGGTTATTTTGCTGGAAATTTAGCAACTGCTCTTCCTTTTATTACTTTATTTGTCAAGTATTCAATATCAAATTCATAGAGCAAAATCAACCATCTACCTAATTTACTAACCAATGAAGGCATAGCATACAAATATTTCACCGGATATCTTTGAAGCAACTTGCACTTTGCAGGACTGAAAATAGTGCCAAAGTTTTCTTATTGCCCATACCATAGCCAGACAAATCTTTTCAATTATCTTGTATTTCACTTCGTATGGAAGCAACTTCTTACTCAAGTAATAAATTGTAAATTCTATCCTGCTATCATCTGCTTAAGTTAACATTACCCCTAATGCATATTCTTCAACACACAGATACAAGACAAGTGTATTCCCTAGTTGTGGTAGCCTGAGTACTTAAGGATTTAACAAATACTACTTAACCTTTTTAAATGGAACTGACACTGTTCATTCCAAACTGTGGGCTGATCTTTTCTCAACAATCTGAATATTAGTTCACAAATCAAAGACATCTTTAAGATAAATCTATTGATGTAGTGAAGATGACCTAGAAAATATCTTATTTCTATTTCTGTTTTAGGAATTGGCATTTCTTGAATTACGTTGATCTTATCTGGGTCAATTTCTATGCCTTTTGAACTGACCATATATCCCAACAACTTATATAAAGATATTATAGAAACACACTTTTTTGAATTAAGTCTGACATTAAACTTTGTCAATCTTTCCATAAAATTCTCTAGATCTCTGCAATGTTCTTCAAAAATTTCTGATCTAACCACTTTATCATTGACATACACTTCCATCTCTTTGTGAATCATATCTCTGAAAACCTTTATCATAGCTCTCTGATATGTTGCACAAGTATTTTTCAATCCAAATGGCATTACTTTGTAACAAAAGGTACCCCATTCTATGATGAAAGTAGTTTTAACCTTGTCTACGACAACCATCATTATCTGATTAAATCATGTCATCCCATCTACACAGGTGTAATACTTTTTTACTAGCAGCAAAGTCTATCAAAACATCTATATGAGGTAATGGAAAATCATCCTTCGGAGTTGCCTTATTCAAATCTATGTAATCAACACACATTCTAACTCTCCCATCCTTTTTTACGACTAGGACAATATTGGCTAACCATTCTGGATAATCAACTTCCTCTAAAAATCTAGCCTCTATCGGGTTATTAACTTCCTCTTTGATCTTTGACCTCATTCAGGTCTTAAACGCCTAAATTTCTACTTTATTGGCCTCATTCTAAGATCAATTGCAACAAAATGCTCAACTAATTCATGATCTATTCCTAGCATGTCATCATAGCTCTAAGCAAAGACTATTTTCCATTTTTTGATTATTCTCTTAAGCTAACTTTTTTCTTCAAAGAAAGACTTTTTGCCAATTGGAGTTCTTTGGGCGATTCAGTATCACTTATACTAAATGGTTCAGTATGAATAGAATTTAAGTATGAAATGCTTATGATATGATCAAGTGTATGCACATTGCCATTAGAATAAACATTGAACAAGTAAGCAAAATCAGAGGTTATTACATTAAACTTAGAGAAGAAAGCATCATTAGAAATTACATAGTCAGCATCAAAAACATCCTTTTCTAAACATACTACAGGTTTAACATTATTCAAAATAAAGTCCTCAACACTAATTATAGTAAGTGGTGTAAGCTTAATCCAAGTGTCCATAGTAGCTACAAAATCTAGAACTGCAATTTGGCCTTCTTTGAACCTCTTTGATCTTCTTGCCACATTATCAAAGATCTCCTAACTTTTAGTCTTTTTATACTTCTTCGTGTATCCTTTTACCTCCTGGATAAACAAACACCCCATTTTCAATCTGATTGCTTGCTTTTTTAGCTTGTTCAGATGAATAACCCAATCCATGAGTATGCATTTGATTCTTGAAATTTAGGAACTGAACAATCCTTTGCTGATTTTTTTCCCAAACCCATACTAGCTATAAACTTGGATTTCTTCAATATCATAGCTACTTTTGAATCCATATAATCATCAAAAATGGCAACAACATGAAATTCGAGTGAACCCATATCAAAATAAACCATAGTATAACCATCTTCAGATTCAGCTTCAATAGTGATCACACCTCTTTCATAAGGGAATTTGATCTTTTGGTGGAGAGTTGAAGGAACTCCTCCCAAGGGATGGAACCAAGGTCATCCTAAAAGTAACCCATATATGATGAGGATATCAAGTACAACAAATTCAACCATAGTTTCAATTGGCCCAGTTTTCACGACTATCTTGAAAGTACCTTCCACAACTCTTTTGGACTCATCATATGCTTTAATAACCATATCAAAATTTATAAGATCTTATTTTGTCATGTTCAGTTTTTCCAGAATCTTAAAAGGACAAACATTAATTATTGATCCATCATCAACTATAACAACGGGACCATGAAACCTTTCACTTTAGCCTGGATATCCAAAGCTCTGTTGTGTTTCCTTCCCAAATTTGTCAGGTCTTTGTCAGAAAAATATATCTCTGCATTGTCTTTGAAACCTACTAGCATAACCAACTCTTCAAGAGTAGATTTTGTAGAAATCAGTAAGCTCTCAAGAGCTGCATACATAGCATCCATATGTTTCTTTGGTGAGGCCACTAAATCCCATACAATGGCATTTGCTCTCGATTGCTTTAGTTACTTCAAAACAATATCCTCTTTTTCTTCTTCAGACACTTTATATTTTCCTTTATCTGGCATTGGTGACCCATCCTTTTATGGCACAAGGGGATCCGGATAGTACTTCCCACTTCTAGTAACATGACTCACTTCCATCTCATCTTCACTTCACAATTCGCATAAAGCAGGAAAATCCAGCTACAAATTATCTTCATTGGTGGAATCCTTTCCTTCCATCAGTTCCTAAAAAATTGGAGGTATATTTCCCAAATTTTCTCTTACCCAGAAAACACGATCATCCACATAGTTAGTGCAACAATTCATCTCTTCATTGTCACCAAATTCCTCACCTCATCTACTTAAAATGATTGAGTCAAACACAATATCTGTAGATGTTGGCTTAGAGTACTTCACCAAATAATCAAACTTTCCTATCAGCTCAACTAGAGTATCCCACACCTGTTAATAACTTGGTTGTTCTAGAAAAGCCCAATCTGGTGACACTACTTCTTCAAATGGAAATTTGATTACCGATGGGTTGTAAGCAACAACATAATCAAATTTAGTACTTGGCTAATCAAGATTTTGATAATCTTCCTCTTTCCTAGCCCTTTTTTTGCTATTAACCAGCTCAAAACGCTTCATTAGAAATTCTTCATTGATACACTCTTCTTCTATCATCATCACTTTCTTCACCTCTTGTGCTGGTTTAGTATGTTCCAAATTTGGAATTTTTCCTTGGTCAATGAGATATTGGATTGCAAGTCTAAGTTTGAAACAATTATTAGTGTTATGTCCCACTTACTGATGATACTTGCAGAATTCTTTTGGGTTATGATTAGGTGAAAGAACATTTGGTAATGACCTTGGTTCCATTAGCTTCATAATCCAGCTCTTGCATAGTCTTTCAAACACTTTAAACAATGGCACAGTAAATTCAGAAAACTGTCTCGGCCTTATATTTACTAACACATGAAGAAGTAGCAACAGCTGCTTTCAGAGTATATTATGACTAAGTTCCCTTCTTTTAAACTTGTGGAGGTTTTCTGAATCTAGCAATTCTCTCAACTTGAACCCCAGCATAATACAAATCTATAAATGATCTTATACTCATAACCCTAATTTCTTGTCTGATATAGTCTTGAGCATTTTCCCCTACAATTTTGAATTAATCAATCTCACCTGGTTTGTTTCTTATACAAGCAGCTTTCTCTCTAAACCTTGTGATGTAATTAGCAAAGGATTCATTCAACCTTTGAGTTAAACTCTATAGATCTAGCAAAGAGACTTCAATTTGAGTATTGTAAGAATATTATTTAAGAAACTAGTTCATAACTTTCTTCCAATTCTCTTTCACAGTATTATCAAGAAAATGAGAGCAAACCCCATATCTGATCATCTATCAATCTTAAAATAGTGGACATCATAGATTTATAGTGTTGAAGGTGTAACTTCGGATCACTAATCCCAGAGAACTTAGTCACTTTGGGAATCTTGAACTTGGGTGGGAGATTAAGATTCCCAAATGCACACAACTCATTAATGTCAAAACCTATGGATGCTTGCTTCACTTGAGTTTGCAACCTTTGAAGTTGTTTAGTAATCTGAGCATATTCTTTCGTCATCACTTTCTTTTCCTCAGTATCTGAATTAGTAACAACTAATGCTTTTCCTTTAAACTGTGTCTTCCAAGCCTCATAAGCCTTAATCTGATCTTCAGTCAGAGGTGGACCATCAACCACAATTACTTCTTCTTCAGTAACCTCTCTTTGATGTGGAGGAGGTGGCACTGCCCTATAATAAGGTTTTTCAGTTTCGTTAGCAGCTTATAGTAACTGACCCATATTATTAAGAGTGTACTCAGTCACCCTTTCATTAACCAACTTGTCAACTTCTTCCATTCTAACAGGTTGTGAAGTGCTTTCTATAACAAATTTAACTAGTCTGCCTTTTTCTCTCCTCCAACCAAATTGTGGTATTGAGACACTTCAAGGATTACTTATGATGACTGTACATGTATCCATGCATTGTGATAATGCATGTATGCATGAATGAATGAATGCATGAATGCATATGCAATGCAAAAGGCCATAAATAAGACACACAAGAGCAAATAGAATCCCTTCCAACCTTATCTCTCCCACACAGGTAGTCGTTCAATTTCTTTCTTAGGAGGGCTTACCAGAACATCATTGGGGGATGAACCAACTTGTGACTCTCAAAAATGAGAAATTAACAAACAAAGATGATTTATATTTATATGCATGGTTTGATTTGAACAAAGCTTCATGATACTTGAATATATTAAACTAAGTGATCCTTTGTAGTAGAGTTGTGATATCAGGATAACCATATTTGGTTATCATAAGATGACAATCTTCGGATTTTAATCCTTATTTATCCAAATAAATCATAGATATAAACCACATATTAGCTTATTATGTATATTAGGTTGTATCATAATAAGTTCCAAATTGGTTTATTTTGATATATAGGGGCTAAAATTGTTGCTCCATAGGATTAATGAGGTTAAGATACTAAAGGACCATTGGTAATATGTACATATCATATTTTGATTATTAGATTCAAGTTAATAAAAATATGAGATATCAGAATAACCTCATAAAGAAAGTATCCCTATAATTAGGGTTAGGTTATTAAGATATCTTAGGTTTTCTTTTTAAACAAAACATACCTATTCAGACATTGAGGTTTTAGCAAATTACTAAAGCTATCATAACCATAAGAGTCATAATGTTTGAGACATATGACCTAAATGGTAAAAAACTGTTTTAGGTTATAAGAAACCAACAGTATGTAACAAATGTATCATGATAGACTAACTTGGTTCACATGGACCTTCCAGGTTCAAATGGGTATATAAAGTCTAAATAGGATAACATGATTCTTGGTTAGCACAGTATAAGATATACATGTTACCAAGAACTCAGTTTAAATCCAAACACAGCATATAGACACAAATCAGCAAACACATACAATATAAGGTATAATCCTAGTGGATGTTTCTAAGGCCACTATATGGGTGAGTTAGGGTAAAAGGCCAAGGGTTCCTTTAGTAAGATGCCCTCCATTATAGACTTGAGTTATAGGCCAAGGTCAGAAGGGCCCGGCATCTTTTTCAAACTCAAGAGAAAACTACCCCCTTTTAGGACTTGGGTTACAGACTCTGGTCAGATGAGCCCAGTAGTATCTCTTAAATCAAGTTAAGGCTAAAGGTGACTTATCAAACTAATCAACCCATAAGTCAAGTGGAAACATGGTGAATCATAATTTGACATCATCGGGGCTATTAGACTTGTGCACGTATGTAATGTGTCATGATGTAAGTTGGTCTATAATAGTATATATAATTGGAAGCAAAGTTCAAACTTCGGGATCAATATCTCAATCCCTAGTGGAATCGCCACTGTTGATGCCAATGGGTCCGACTCGGCACTGTTTAGATCACTGACCCTTTTTCCTTATTATGAAAAAATAAAGGGTAGTGAAGGGAGTACTGAAAGAGCTTAGGGATGGCATAAATTCACTTATAACCCTTCACTCAAGCAAGAGAAAAAGGGAGTTTCCACTCAGTATCACCTGAGAAATTGTCCGTTTTAGGGAATTAGGCAAACTCAGATCCCTTGCTTGGAACTACATTCGCCCATTGGATAAAGCATTGGGTTTGGATATCAATGTCAGTAGGATTAGGCTCTTTTGTTCGAGACATCTCCATACCGCCAAGATGCTAAGCATTGCCGGCCTTACTTTATGTACAATGCTTCTAAGAATTATGTACAATTATACATCAACTACTACATGCAAATGCAAACACAATATATACACAAGCACAAAAAAGCATGATAAATAATACATGAATATGGTAGAATGACGCATGATCATGGAAAATGCTAAACTAATGTACATATGGCACACATGGTATAAACATAACATAATAGCATAAAAACATAGTATATAATCATAAACATGAGAATTAAGAAAGCATGTAAGCATGGTAAATCTACATGTAAGCATGGTAAATCTACTTGATGTAGCAATATCATACAAACATGGCATAACACATGATATTATATTATAAACATGCAAATAAAGTAATAAAAAGGCAAACAATTAATTCATGGCATGGAAATTATGGCAAAGCCATGTTATAAACAAATATATGCATGCTAAATAATGAAATAAAAATAATAAAATTAATTAATTAAAATAAATTAAAGAGAAGGGAGTTGAGAATGGCTAAAACATTACATGAATATCCTCTCCATGATTGCTCCATATTCTGAGTTTCAGGGCAATAAAACATTTTATTTGAAAAAATGAGAGAAAATCACATTAAAAACCAAAATAATGGTAATAAAACACTTTAAAAATGTATTTGGTTTGAAAAATAAATAAAAATGAATATTTTTGTGAAAAATAGCTTAAAACACTCAAATAAATGAAAAAATTTTGCAAATGTATTCTAAATTAAAAGG
>CATIWM010368627.1:0-28104 GCA_949671775.1 Mallotus repandus
AGTTAATGTAAAATATTCGTATGCGTGTACGGATAAGTATAAACGTGTGTATAATAATTACATGTGACTTAAGGATGATTAATAATGTGTATGAGATAACATGACATGTATCAATACTAAGTGTATAGGGTGTTACAGAAATATTGGTACAATATGGTTTTTTTAATAAATAAATAAATATTATGGCCTTCTTCTTTTTTTTGGTCAATAAGAAATTATATAATTACATAATATGGAGTCATACAAGGAAGAGAATAAAATTTCTGTAATACATCCTAATATCAGTGCAGACTACATCAAGAGATCTTACTCTAAAAAATACATCACCAAGGAAAAGAAGAAAACAACCTTAGAAATTAAAATAAATACAGCCACAGTAACACCGATACATCGGTGGCGTATATAGAGGATATAGAATTTGACAAAGGAGGCAGCCAAATTCTGAAGTGGAGAAGTTTGATTTCCGGTTAGTAGGCTGGAAAAATACTCCAGCATCCTCGGCGAAGTAATGGGCGTGGCCAAACCCACTTGACAACATAAACGGAAAATCTTAAATTTTGGGTAGACCAAATCAAGAATTTCCAAAAGAAACTTCAAATCTTCTTCTTCTCTTTCATTGATGTAGCCATAGAAACACCATCTTCCTTGAATGCCCACAAAACACTCACTAGGAGAGAGCAAAATCATCCCAATGGATGAGCAAAAAGAGGATTTATCCCTATATTTACACGAGCTATAAGTTATTTGAAGAAAAAAACTACAAAAAAGGAAAAGGAAGACCAATTTTTTGCTTAAGAAAGCCAAAAATTGGCCTTCGGTCGGAGAATAACAATGAGGAGGAGTAGAAGGTAGTAGAAAAAGAGAGAAGATAAAAGAAAAAGGCTTTAGTTTTTAAATATTATGGCCTTCTGGTATAACGAAATCATAAAATTTCTAATAGTAGAAATGCAAGCTGATAAGACTTGCATCTCTCTTCTCCCTGCTGCATGTGTAGTCCGGCGCATTTTCATATCTAAATTTTTTTTTGCCAAATGCCTACTTTCACCCCTATACTTTGCCCTTTTATCTATTCACTCCTTTTGTTAACCTGTCATATATATGAACTTCTATTTTATGCCCATTTCACCCCTAAATTGGCAAAAATGAACATGTGTATTCTAAACACTGTTTTATGAGAATAAACACTGAGTTAGACTTTCAACTCATGCTTTCCAATATAAAATAAAAAATCCTAAATTGAAAAAATAAATGCAAACTAAACTTTTTTTTTCTCTGCTCTGCCGTTATAACCGTGTGTCATCAAAATTCATGTCATCATCTTTATGGAAAACTCATAATCTCATTATCATTGAAGACAAAGTAATCAATTATGAATTTTAGCAAGTTGATTTGGACTGTTAACGGAGTTGGAGAGCACAATGGAAGTGAAGACAGAAGTTGAGGCAATGATATGATGATGGTGGTGTCACAAGCAAATATTAAGGCCGTATATATAGATGAAAAATGAAAAATGAAGTAACCTTTTTTTATTCTTACAAAATATTTTAATGGATTCTCTTTTTATTTTTTAAGCGCTCTTCTTTCTCTTAAGTCAAATATTGAAGTTTTTTCTGTTAATATTTTTCCAACTTCTCCTTGAACTTTAAACACCTTTTGTCATATCCTTTTTCTCCCTTGCATTGCATGCACTCATCCAAATCTCATATTCACTGTGAAATTTATATATCAAATGGGATGTAATAATAAGATTGTGAGTAACATTATAAGACTTTTAAAATTGATGAGCACATTGAAATAAAAAAAAAAGTAATTTCAGAAGTTAAATGGGTCTAAAATAAAAGTTAGAATGTGTTATAGATTTAAATAAAAATTAATAGGTAAAATAGACCAAAGTAATAAAATTTAGAGGTAAAAGTACACATTTGGCTTTTTTTTAATAGCATAAGATAGAGTGGCTAGCGAAGTGTGCTCATCATGCAAACCTTGCAACTATCAACTCTTCTTATAAGAACCCAAAAAATGAAAAAAAATGTCAAAGCAGAGCAATTTTATTAATTGTCGATTCATTCAATGATTAAGTGACAACATTTATAAAGCTAATAAATTATGATTAAACATTTTCATTAGTCAACCAAAAGTTGTTAGGGGATGTGATAAGTTGATTCCCGGAACCTCTGATTCCTGCAAGCAAGCAATCAACACAAGGACAAGGTGAGATGTGGGGTTTTTCCCACAAACCCTCTGATGGTTAAGTCAGAAAGGGTAGAGAGAGAATATAGAGAGACAAAGAGAGTAGCGAGTTAAAGGAATAGAATGAATAATGGTAAGAGATGTGAGGAGTATTTATAGAGGTAGTGATGCTCAAACCTGAGAGGAATAGGACTCCTCATCCGTGTAAGATTTATGCCTTTTTAGGAGTTTATTTCCTGATCTGGAAGTCTTCTTAATAAGGAACTTCTCTTCCTATCTGGATTGGTCATCCTTTCTCTACAAGTAACCTTTATTTAGGAAGATAGACCTTTAATTGAATAGAAATATATTTATGGGTTATCAAGAGTCCCCTCGAAAGTCTGTTAAGATATTTATGTCTGAGATGTCCGGAGTTGATAGATGCAGGTTGTGATCATGTGAAGAATGAATCGGAGTACTTAGTGTTATTGTGAAAGAGAAACTGTGCTTATGATCGTGTATGATGCTGAAAAGTGAGCTGAGGTGGCCAGCCTCAATCACTGAAATGAGGATGCTTGGTACTGAGTCTTAGAGTTTTGTTTGTCTAAATAGAACAGCTTGAAGGTGCCAGCTGGACTTAAATGTGCGTTGCTGAGTACCGTCATATATTTCTAGAATGATGCTTGGTGTTATAAAAATGATCCGAGAGGACCAGCTTCAGTCACTGGAGTTTTAATGTTTGGCACTATAGAAGCAACCTAAGTTTCCAAACCTCAATACTATAGAAGCAACCTGAGGGTGCCAACTTCAATCACTAGACTTAGATGCTTGGTACTATAGAAGCGACCCAATTTTTCAAACCTCAGTGCTATAAAATCAACCTGAGGGTGCCAGCTTCAGTCACTGGACTTAGATGCTCGGTACTATAGAAGCAACCCCGATTTTCAAACCTCAGTACTATTAAAGCGACCTGAGGGTTCTAACTTCAGTCACTGGACTTACATGCTCGGTACTATAGAAGCAACCTGAGTTTTTGAACCACAGTACTATAGAAGCCACCTGAGGGTGCCGGCTTCAGTCACTGGACTTAGATGCTCGGTACTATAGAAGTAACCTGAGTTTTGTAAAAGTACTGACATTGAACTGCACACCTTTTGAGATGCCCTATTTTAAATTTTAAATTGTTGCATCTGTTTGTGTGTCAGAAGAGGAGATGTTTTGGCTGCTGCCATCATAATTGCTTAATTAATGAGCTTTTGTTTCTTAAAAATACCCTTTGGGGTAGTAGATAGGCCCTTGATTTTAGCAGGGGCATTAAAAGGTATTCTAGAACCTTTCGTCTTCTATAAAAACCCATCCCTTTTATTCATTTGACATCTTTACTTCTCGTAGTTGTTATTTTTTTCTATCCCCTGTAGTTAAGAGCTCTCTGCTTCCAGCATTTTATTGCCTTTTCCTAAAGAGTTTCTTATTATTTCCCAAGTGAAAATCACTTCTCGCTTGTTATTCTTCTTCTTTTATCTTTGCTTCTTCAAGTGTCATGGCTCCACGAGAACAAGTTAAATCTGATCTGTTTGAGTCTAGAGTAGATGAAAATATGCTTGAGTGGTCTAGAAGGAGGTATAGTATTCCCCATGAGTTTATATTACATACTATGGAGAAGAGTTTTAGGGCTCACAAATCCTTTTTAGAATGGGAGAAAATGGTAGTTTATGCTGATCAATTGGAAGGGCATTTGAGATTTCCCCTGGACCCATTTGTGAAAGAATTTTTGAATAGATATAATATAGCGCCTGGCCAACTCCACCCCAATAGTTATAGGATTCTAACGGGGTATATAAAACTTGTACATAAAGAGAATAGAGGGCCGGATTTTAATATATTCCAGTTCATGTATAGTTTGAATAAGGAAAAAGGGGAGCTAACCTTCTATTTATTGGCTACTCCTAATCAGAGCATATTTATTAAGCTTTCAGATTTATAGAAGTCTTAGAGACATATATTTTTTATTATTGAACATCCCTCAGACTTTATCAATATCTGGCGCATATAGGTGGACGAATGCCATAAGGTGGACGAATGCCATAAGGTGAAGGGCCTTCCAAAGGCTCTTCATGAGTGAAGCATAGTTAAGGGCACATTTACTGAGAATTATTCTCGACGGTACCTTCAGAGAGTGTTTCCCAGAGATAGAAATATTAATGGTAAGTTATGATCTTCTGAAGGTATCTTTCTGACTTTTCTTTTCCTTTTTATTTATAGATGGCTGACTATTATACTTTTGTGGAGGGGTTGAAACTTTCAAATGACGAGCAAGTTGAGATGCAGAAGCAAGAATGGGAGATTACCGACCTCACTTTAGAGCAGGAGCCTTTCGAGACTTTAACTGACCATCAGATTGAGGCTGCTAGAGACCCTGTGGTTGTTACTACTCAGAAGAGTATGACCAGGCCATCTAAGAAACATTCTCGAGGGAAGGAGATAGATGAGGAGGAAGAATTGACCAAGGGGTTATTCATTAAGAGCCCCAAACTTCTTGGATGCCCAAACATGAAAAAATGGATCTTGACAAAGACAAACCCACCAAAAATTATGAATAACCAAGTTCAGAATCAATATGCGGAGTCCTTACATATTTTGGAGGACATCTAAAGGTGGAAGGAAGTAGGGAGAGGTGAGCTGTTCAACTCCCTAATCACACATAACCTTGATGTAACATTCTTTACCTTAGCTTTCGTGCAATTATGTATATTTTTTAGCTTTTAACTTTTCTTTTTTTTTTCTTTCAGCTGGCTCAAGGTTTGTTGTTAGTGAAGGATAATAACTTCCTTTAAAGTGAGTATAATGTTAAAGAAGTAGAGTTGGGCACCATTGCCATTTACTATGAAAAAAAACTGAATACTGCCAGGCATTAGAGCTTAAAGAAACTAAGCATGCCAAAGCTAAAACTGAGGTTGAATCATGCCAGAAGAATATTTAAGAGCTCGAGCATTCACAAGCTCAACTCACTGATAAAATTGAGAAGCAAGACTCTGAGCTTGGGGCTCTGAAGAAAGAGTTGGTTGAAGAAATGAAATCCCAAGTTGATGACAAGAAGAATTATCAGAAGATGATGAAGGGATTTTTGAAGGCTTATAAGTTTGAGTGCTAGAGGATTCTGTTGGCTCAACATTCTAATTTGGACTTTTTTGAGCTTGAAAAATTACTTCCAATGACCTTGCAAGGTTGGCCTCCGAGGAAGAAGCTACAAATAAGTCTACTTCTAAGCAATCAAAGAATCTGAAGGTTGTTTGAATAGCTGCTAAAAAATCCACTGCTGGAAAGTCTACCTCTAAGCAACCTAGAGATTCTCAGACTACTAGAGAAAAGTCAGCCATTGGATCTAATCCTCCTGCTTTTCAGGTCACTTCATTGCTTGGAAATCAGCCCTTAGAGAATATAGACCCCTCTCCTGCCGATAGTGCAGTGCCTTTTGAGACTGAGGCCAATGTAAATACTTAGAATTTTTCTTTTTTTTTAACTAACGAAGTTCAATATTAGTGGGAATGAAAAAAGGACTTTATTTCATCAAAACTTATCTTTATTTTAAGAACATTCTCTTTACTGATAGTATTTTCTAAGACTATTCGAGTTCCAATATTGAGGTAACTTCTTCCCTTGTGCATCTTTTATCTTGTTTACACCCTTAGTAGTTTTTTTCATGACTTGATAAGGGCCTTCCCAATTGGGTCTGAGCTTGCCAGTTCTAGAGTTGCCTTTGCCAATGTTCGCTCTCCTGAGTACGAGATCTCTGACTTTGAATTGCCTTGGTCAAACATGTTTATTATGATATCCTGTAACTCTTTATCTTTTGGCTTCTGAGACAGTAATGCTCATTGCCTTCTTCAAGTAAATCCATGCATATTCAGACATTAAGATTGTTGATGTCAGGATCAAATTCTCATGTTACCCGGTAGTTGGATGATTTGATCTCTACAGGTATTACTGCGTCCATTTCATAAATCAACCTGAAGGGTGTTTCACCTGTTGAAGATCTAGGTGTTGTTTTATATGCCCAGATAACATTGTTGAGTTCTTCTACCCAATTTCCTTTCTTCTCATCCAGCCTCTTCTTCAACCCTTGCATGATGATCCTGTTAGTAACTTTCGTCTACCTATTTGTTTAAGGATGGGCTACTGAAGTGAATCTGAGTTTGATACCCAGGTCTGAGCAAAATGTCTTGAACTTTTCATTATCAAATAGTTTCCTATTATCTGTGATCAAAGTATGAGGTATGCCAAACCTACAGATAAACTCTTTCCAAAAAAAATACAGAATCTAAGCATCTATGATGGTAGAGACAACCTCTACCTCTACCCATTTGGTGAAGTTATCAATGGCTACAATTAATAATTCTTTTAAGATGTGAAAATTGGAAATGGACCTAAAATATCCATTCCCCAAACAGTAAAGGGCCAGGGACTTCTAATTGGATGCTAGGTATAGGAAGACTTGTGAGTAAGGTAAGTAAACTGTTGGCACTTGGAGCATTTCTGAATAAGTTGTAATGCGTCTTTGGACATGTTTGGCAAGTAGTATCCTCATAATAATGCCTTCCTGACTAGTGAGCTTTAGGCTTCATGGGCTACGCATATCCCTTTATGGATTTCTCTCAGCACATAGTTGCCCTCTTCTTGTGACACACACTTTGACCATGAGTGAGATAAAGATCTTCTGTAAAGTTCTCCATTGTGCATGAAGTAATGTGTAGCTCTGATTTTCAACTTCCAAGCTTTGAGGTTATTTTGGGGTAAAGTACCATGTTTTAGGTATTGAATGATTGACTTCATCCACTCAGCTACTTTTTGGTTATTCATTATTTATATTTCTTTAATACTCGGTTTGTTTAGCTCCTCAGTTAACTCAAGCTCTTTAAACATTTGGCTACCTTTTGCTGTTGATTTTACTAATACGTATGCTTCTGAACTTTCACTTTTAGGAATTTGCATAATTTCCCATTGTCCCCTTCATGCTCGAGCTTCTTTAAGAGCTATCTTGCCTTTTCTGCATATTTAATCATGCTTGAATTTTTGATTTAGTAGGCGCCTTTAACTTGATTAACTACTAACTGAGAATCAGAGTATACTTTAAGACACTCAGCTTTGACTTCTATGTCTAACTTAAGTCCCATAATCAACGCTTCTTACTCAACTATGTTATTAGTGGCATTGTATTTGATCTGGATTGCATATTTTATTATGATCTTGTTTAGTCCTAATAGGACAATTTTGGCTCCTGATCCTTATGCTCCGGATGCTCCATCTATGTACAACTTTCAATTTAGATATGATAGAGAGATTGCATCCTTTACACTCATTTCTTGAATGAAATCTACTAGTGCTTAAGCTTTTATTTGTTGGAGAGGTTCATAGCTAATGTTAAACTCACCTAGTTGGACTAACCATTGCATAAGACGTCCGAAAGTTTTAGGTCTCTAAGAATTTTTCATAAAGGAAAGTTAGTTCTGACAATGATCGAGTGAGCATGAAAGTATTGTCTGAGCTTTTTTGATGTATGGATGACCATCATTACAAACTTGTCCAACTTGGGATATTGAACGTTTAAACCTTTTAGCATCTTGTTAACATAGTAAACCAGATTTTAATGATTTCCTTCTTCTTGGACCAATACTAAAGCAATTGACTCATGACCAATGGAAAGATACAAGTACAAGGTTTTATTCGATATTGGCCTACTGAGTAATAGAGGCGAGGACAAGAACTTCTTAATCTCTTAAAATGTTGTCTGACATTCATTATTCCATTCAAAATTCTTAGTATTCTTCAAAGCTCGGAAGAGGGGTAAGCATTTTTTAGCCGAGCATGAGATGAATCTTTCGAGTGCTATAATCCTTCTATTGAGTTTCTGAAGCTCATTTAGTGTCTATGAAGCTTTCATGTTAAGAATGGCTTCCATATTTTTTAGGTTTGCTTTTATTCCCCTGTGCAAAATCATAAAACCTAAAAACTTTCCAACTTTTACTCTGAAGACACATTTGTCTAGGTTTAGCTTGATCTGGTACTGATCTAGTATACTGAGGATTTGCTCAAGATCTTTGGTATATTGCTCTACTTATTAGCTTTTGACGATGATTTCATCCACATATACTTCCACATTCTTCCTAATTTGATCTTGAAACATATGGTTCATTAGCCTTTAGTAAGTTGCTCCAATATTTTTTAACCCAAAAAGCATAACCTTATAGTAGTAAAGGCCTTCATGGATGATGAATGACATTTTTTCTTGATCCTTCTCCTTCATTAGAATCTGGTGGTACCCCTAAGCAACATCAATGAAGCTATATAAGCTGTGACAAGCAGTGGAGTCTACCAATTGATCAACTATTAGTAATGGATGGCTATCCTTGGGGCATGCTTTATTGAGGTTCATGTAATCAATGCACATTTTATACTTCCCATTTGACTTTTTGATCAGTGCCACATTAGCCACCTAGTTTGGATATGTGACTTCCCTAATGAATCTGACATCTAATAGCTTATTTGTTTCCTCGAAAATCACCTTCTGCCTTTCGTACACGAACTTCCCTTTCTTCTGAACTACAGGTTTTGCCCATGGCTTGATGTTCAGACTATGTGATGCAATCCGAGGATCTACTCCCACAATCTTGGACTCCACTTATTCCTCTTTTGATTTCTTCATCAAACTCACCGCCAATCCTAACTGTTTTGCCCTCAACTATATGTAGAGCCTGGACTTGATCAACTGGCTATGGATTGCCACCTTATTTTTCTATCTCCTAGGATTCTAGAGGGAATGCTTCCAACTACAATTTGACAGCCAATTGGTAACACTTCCTAGCCATAACTTGGTCTCCAAGTATAGTTATTACTCAGTCTTCAAGGAGAATCTTCATGGTTAGGCATTTGATGCTTGTGGCTGCATCAATTTTGTACAAACTTAGCCTTCTGATGATCCCATTATACGTGAGCACAAGATCCACAATGTTGAATAGAGACTTGACAGCTTTGATGTCTCTAGTTTCTCGATTTTTGAATTTCACCATTAGCTCTACAACTCCTATTGGTTGAGTTGTACTTATGTAGAAGCTTACGATGGGGTTTTGAATAATCTTTAAATTGGTGATAGAACCTCTTATTGCTTGGTATGCCTTCCAAGATAAGGCACTGATAGAGCTCCCATCATCAATCAGAAGCCTCTTTACCAGATAGTTTCGAATATACACACTTACGACCAAGGCGTCATTATGAGGATACTGAGCATGTTCTCCATCTTCTAGCTCGAAAGTAATGGTTGGTCTTTGTTTAAAAATAAGGCATTCCTCTTTTCGAGTCTTTTTCAACTTTTCTCGGTTGGTGTTTCTCCTCCGATGATCATACTAATGACTCTGCCTACTTCATTATGTGCTTTCTTTTGATTTGGCTTATCTCTATTCTTCTCATCTGAATCTCGGTCCTTTCTAACATTCTCTATGAATCTGCCCAGTTTTCCATTTTTGATCAGTTGTTCAATTTCCCATTTAGAGTCTCGGCACGCATCTGTCTCATGCCCATAGTCTCGGTGGTATTGGCAGTAGAACCTTCTTTCTTGTATTCTTGCCTTAGACGGACTTAATTATCTTGCTGGTGGTATGACTACACCATTCTGTCTGATCCACATAACTATTTATGATCTTGGGGCATTTAAAGGTGTATACCTTTCAGTTTCTCTTCTAAATCCCTCCACTGAATTTTTAAAGTTGTTGCGGGGAGCTGCGGGTCTTCTTAGATCAACCCGTTTAATTTTCTTGTAAGGTGGTCTCTCATCATCCAGCTTGATCAGCTTTGTCGCGATGGACGTAACCTCTAAAAAAGTGCAAGGTTCTTTTGTCATGATCTTGTCTTTGAGTTTTCCCAACCGATTTCCATTCTTCATTGCCTCTATAGCTACTTCATTGCTTAAATTATCAATTTGCATGGCGATTTTATTGAACCTATCCAGGTCATAGTTTTAAATAACGGCTGTTACGTAATGCAACGACCGTTATTTATAGGTTTTTTAGGGTGTCGTGACCGATTTCATTGATAAATAATGGTGAAAAAAAATTAAAGAATAACGGTCACGACAACCGCTATATAAAGGTAAAGGCCGTTATCGACCAATATTCACTGTGAAATAATGTGACAATTGCAAATATTATTTATTTGACTACTTTTTTCATATTTTTATTCGAATCATAAAAAAAGATAAATAAATATGGTCAAATTTTTAACCTGAATACCTAATCTAAGATTCTAAGTACATCAAAAAATTAACATAATAAAAAATAAAAACTGTTAAATGTTTATATATATACCATATTAAAATGTTGCTAAAAATAAATATTTGGAGTTTTGGACCACTAAAAATAGATCATGACTTCATTGTTAGATTGAAAAATATATGTAGTTGAGTACTTGAGTTTATACGTACCTAAATTATTAAAAAAGACAAATAAATATTTAAAATGGAAAAATATATGTCAAAATTTCAATGATAATATATTTGAACTTGTATATTGTTTTTTAAATTATAAAAAAACAACAAATAAATATAGTCAACGAAATCATAAATGAACAATAGCATTTGCCTCAACAACTCCACCATTACTATGGTAGCTACTGTCATGTGGCGTGAATTAAAGAATCTTCAATGAAAGAATATATTGGTGAAAATAATGGTGTCACGGTTCCTGAAAAATTTCAATTATTATTTATATTATCAAAACATGACAAATAGATATTTAAATTGTCAAAAAAAGAAATCATGTCAAAATTCTAATGATAGTTTATTTGACTATTTTTTCTTTTTTTATTTAAACTATAAAAAAAAATAAAGTCAACAAATAAATTATATCACTCATACTAGTATATACTTTATATATGTTATATTAACTGGAAGAGTCTTCACTCTTCAGTGAATACATCAACCAAAAAAAAAATCCTTACACAAATGTTACTCTCTCAATTTTGGTGCTCATTCATAAACACCCTTAAAAAAAAATTCTTACATAAACACCAATTAAAGTTGAAGTCATTATTTATCACTCCACTCTAAGTCTCAACTCTCATCTTAAGTCTTAAGTCTCATCTCCAACCGGTAAGTTGTTGTTTATGTTTATTAAATTTAATTGTTGTGTTCTTTTATTTATTGTCATAATGTCATTAAGTCAAACTAAGATATTAAGGCCCAGTTTGGATTAGCTGTAGTTGACTAGTTGTTATTGTGGTTAAGTTAGCTGTTGTTGTTGTTTAGATTATTGGTTTTTTTTATTATTTGACTAATATTACATAATGTGACAAATTAATTTTTTTAGCAATAAATATGTTTTAATATATTTTGTCACTATATTTTTATTATGACAATATTTCTTGTAATGAAGTAAATACCTATTATTATTATTATTAATGTAACACATCAACTATAATGTGTCCAATTATAGATTTATTTAGTTTTATTGTATTTTATTAGATTTTAATAACAAAATTCAAATCATTGTAGGAAAAAATATAAAATGCCTCGATCAAGTAATAAAGAGCCATGATAAAAGCCTAGCAGTGACGTATGATGGAATTTTGCCACTCCAATTGGAAAGAAGGGAGAGCTACTTTGCAATTTTTGTCATAAAAAAATAACCAGTGGAATAACTCGGCTAAAGCAACACTTAGCTCACATGCAGGGTCAAGTTGAATCTTGCAAACAAGTTTCACAAGAGGTGAGAATGGACATGTATAAGCTGATAAAAGATTTTGAAGAAGCAAAAAGAAAAGAGAAAAAGAGAGAAAAGGACCTTGAAGATGAAATTATAATGATGAATAAAGAAGAGGACATAGATGAAGATGAGCCATTTGAACAAGCCAGACATAAAAGCATAAGGCAATATAAAGAAGATATGTATAGAAAGAGTAGAGGAGCTACATATGACACAGGCAGTAGCAGCAACAGTAGTAGGCAAGATCAAGGTACACGCCTTAATCGTTCATTTAGTGTTCATGAAGCTGGCACAAGGGGCTCAAAATTTCCTCCTAGATCAACACCTGCTTCGCAATTAGTTGCTAAAGAGGTTGAGATAGAGAAGAACAAAGTTTAAAGCAAGCAACCAAAAATGGTTCAAAAGTCAAAAAGAAAAATTAACAAAGGCATTTGACAATTTGTAATACATAATAGATTACCTTTTTCAATTGTAGATTCACCTTGGACAAGACCGCTACTCAGAACTGCTACTGAAGTTGGACCTAACATACCTCCACCAACTCTGTACAAGATTGCGGAGGTATTTCTTCCGTAAGAATATATTGCATCTTTTGAATCCATATGGAATGCATGAGGTGTCACTATTATGTGTAATGGATGGAGTGGAATAACTAGGATGGCAATAATTAATTTTTTGATTTACTCCAATTGTGGAACAATATTTAACAAGTCAATTGATGCCTCACTTATTCCGTCTAAAGATGTTAACTACTACTTCAGTTTAATGAAAAGTGTTGTTCAGATAGTGACTAATAATGAAGCTGCAATGAAAGCTGGTGGAAAAAAGTTAATGGATGAATTTCCCCATTTATATTGGACTGCTTGTGCTGCCCACTATTTTGATTTAATTTTGGAAGATTTCAGGAAAATAAAAAAAATCAAAGAAGTTATTGATCTGGCTAAAATTATTACCCAATTTGTTTACAATCATAATTGGGTATGTAATTATATGAAGAAATTTATTGAAGGTAAAGATCTCCTTCGGCCTGGTATTACTAGATTTGCCATAAACTTCGTTGCTATAGAAAGTATTGTGCAAAAAAAAAAAAATTGGCTTGAGAAATATGTTGGAGTTTGAAGGGTGGTTAGCTTCAAAGTATTGTACAACTACTAGTGGGCCAGCTTTTGAAGTTAAGGAAATAATTTTATGCTTGTCAACTGATGGTAGAAAATTTTGGCAAAAGGCAGATGAAGTTCTTAAAGTTTAAAAGCCTTTGCTTAAAGTTCTAAGGTTGGTGGATGGTGATGAAAAGCCAACAATGGGATTTATATATGAAGGAATGGAAAGAGCAAAATTAACCATAAAATAAAATTGCAAAAGTTATGCCAACTACTAGAGGACCATTGATGAAAGATGGAACTTCCAATTGCATCATGATTTGCATGCAACAGGTACTTTCTAGTTTTTACATGTAGTAAACTAGCAATAAAACTTATTATTAAAAAAAGTAAGATTTTTATTATTGAATAACTAAAATTTATTTGTTTATTTTTTTAGGATACTTTCCTAATCCACAATTTCAATATGGAAAACATGGCATTGAGAAATATAGAGAAGTCCATTTTAGACTAAAGAAAGTAATTCAAAGGTTGGAGCTGAATATTGATAATTAGGCTAAAGCATTGAACCAAGTAAGTAATTAATATATATTAATTATGAAATTTATTGTGTATATGAAATTTATTGTGAATTATTCTTTCATTTTCACATCAAAATTTACTAATTTAGTAATTATAATATTTATCATATTAACCATTTCCATATTTATTTGATAGGTAATGATTTTTCATGATAAGATGGAAAGTTTTGCTATTATATTGGCACCAAGAGCCATTAAATTCACAAATCCTGGTAGTAATTCTTTATTGATTAATTCAAAATAATTTTTTCCTTAGGTTTTAACATTAACAATTTAAGTTTAACTAATATATTATTTTATGAAATTCAGTTGAATGGTGGATTCAGTATGGTGAAAGTGCTCCTGAACTTCAAAAAATTGTTGTAAAAGTATTGAGCCAAACAACTTTAGCATCAAATTGTGAAAGAAATTGGAGCACTTTTTCATTGATACATACAAAAACAAGAAATAGGTTGAGATATCAAAAGTTACATTTAATTGTTTTTGTGCATTACAATATGAGGCTTAAAATCATAAATGCTACTAGGAATAGTCAATAAGAGTTAGGCAAAAGTTATAATCCAATTAATTTGGATTATATCTTTGAAGAAGATGATCCTTTGATTCCTTAGATAGAAGAAAGAGAATCTCCATTACTGGATGGACAAGACAATACATGGATAGATGAAGAAAATGATGAAAATACTTCTCAAGCTCAACATAGAAGTGAAGGTCCTAGTGGTGGACTATCAAGATCAAGTCCTAGTGGTGGTGGTGGTCATAGTGTTGATAGTGAGGACAACAACAATTATGATAGTAGTCATTCTACTGATGGTAATGATGATAGCGGGCCACCAAATATAAGTGGAAAAACATGTATACCATTAACTTATCCTTATGATCGTGATGTCTATTTTATTTAAGGTGATGTTGGTGCCTTCACCCATAATCCTACTTCTTCTTCTTCTCCTCCTCTTCCTCCTCCTCTAATAGGCCATACTTATCATCAATCTCATGGTGATTTTTATCCAATGCCAAGTGCTAAGTCTATAGACAATTATAATAGATATGATTATGGTGATAGCTTTGACTCCACTACTAACTATGGACATGGATATGGTTATGATGTTAGTAGTTTCAAATCAAACTATTATAACCCATATCCATTTATGACTATGCCTCAACCTCCGCCTCAACCTCGACCATATCCACCTATGGCTATGCCTCTACCTCAACCTCAACTTCAACCTTTACATCACCAAGATGATGATAACGATCAACTAATTTTGTGGATGCTTTTTTTGGGCCTTCAAGAACTACATTCTTCTATCATGAAGATGGGAGTGCAACTCAATTTACACCTCATAGGCGCTCTTTCTGACACTAAACTATTAATAATACTATAAATGTGTAATTTTTAGACTATTTTTCTTATTTTATAGTATATTATAAACTTCTATTAGTGTGTGTATGCTTATTATATGAAGTCATAAATTAATTAATGCATTTATGGTATTGTATATGTATGATGATTATATGAGCCAAGATAATATATATTTTTTTATGGCAGTTATACTTGTTAGATAATTTATGTTTATATTCAAATGAACACCTTTAAATTCTATTTATTTCAAATATTCAAAATTTTTTTAAAAAAATTTTGCCTCGACAGACCGTTACTGTTACGTTATTGTCACAATAAGTCCATTATCGTTACACGTGACCGTAACTGCGATTGTGACCGCTACCGTTATTTGAAACCATGATCTAGGTAGCTTCTTGTTTGCATACCCAAAGATTATTTATATTCTTGGCAGGAGGAACATTAGTAATAAACCAAGGTCTGAACTTCTCAACCAGCTCTGTCAAAGGATGAAATAAGATTTTTAGGAAGTTGAAGAAACTACCTTTGGGCAGTCTTGGTGAGTGTGCTGGGAAAGAGTCGACATAAGATTCCGTCATTAACATTCTGGAGCATCATCTTAGTTTTGAAAGATGATATATGGTTGATCGGATCTCCAGTGTTATTAGATCAATCCAGCTGAGGCAATTTGAACTTAGATGGGATCTCTGTCCTAACTACTCTACTCAAACTGCATTGTCCCTTTTAGAACGCATTCATCCTCCTTTCGTGGACCAATACGAGCCTTCTGTATGACTTCCTCATTCTTTTGAGCTATCTTTGAGTCATCTTATATTGGAATACTCGTGTTGGATGCTCCTTCTAGTTCTTTTCAGACTTTTCTATTTCCTCTTAGTGCGCTTTGAGTTGTTGCTATTGGGATGATCACATTGTTTTCTAGATTAGCTATTCTGGGATTATCTTCTTGAATTAAAGCATTCAATTGTTGTTGTATCAGGATCATTTGAGCTTAGATGTTTTTTATCATTGCTTCTTTATTCGATGGAGGCAGGTAGAGTGATTGGGTTAATGTGTTTAGGTGTAGTGTGTTTGTGATAGGAGTTCCTAATAAGCTGGGGAAAGGTACAAAGGGCATAGGGATGCTAGTATACTGCAGAGGAGCATAATAAGGAAAACTTATACCCGGAGTTGACTAACCGTGAGTAATTCCGAGTGGTGTATGTATATCAAGGGGATTTTGTGACAATGGACCAATATGTTGAATAAGGGCTAACAGATCAGTTGGTGGGATGGGTGCGGATGGATTGATTGGAGGGATAGGGGCTAAAGGATTAATCTGTGTGTTTGGAGTTATAGTTGGTGGATTGATCTGAGTATTTGTAGTTGGTGGTGGGCTGGATGCCATTGTGTAGTTGTCTTACTCGGAAGATAATAATGGCTTTGACTCATAAGGTTCCTATAGACGACGCCACTTGATAACTTGATTTTTAGAACCTCTGAATCCTGCAAGCAAGCAATCAACATAAGGGTAGTGTGATATGTGGGGTTTTTTCCACAAACCCTCTGATGCTTTAAGTTAGAAAGGGTTGAGAGAGAATATAGAGAGATAAAGAGCGTAGTGAGTTAAAGGATTAGAGTGAATAATAGTGAGAGATTTGAGGAGTATTTATAGAGGTAATGATGCTCAAACCTGAGAGAAATAGGATTCCTCAATCCATGTATGACTTGTGCCTTTATTAGGAGTTTCTTTCCTGATCTGGAAATCTTCTTAATGAGGAACTTCTCTTCCTATCTGGATTGGTCATCCTTTCTTCGCAAGTAACCTTTATTTAAGAAGATAGACCCTTCATTGAATAGGATTATATATGTGAGGTATCAGAATGAAAGCTAAATTAATTAGTCTATGCAAAGCATATGAAGTTTTTAATTTAAATTTGCTGACAAATTAATAATGCAAGACAGTTAAAAAATTATTGTATGTTAATAATTATTATTATCAATAGATCAATAAAGGTGTAAATGAGTTAAGATGAATTGAATTTTAGTTAATTTGAGTTTAGTTTATTTATCATTGAGCAAAATTTGTTATATCTCTTATTGTTTATGAGACTAAATGAGTCTAAAAATATTTAAAATATAAATTAAAATTATTCATTATAAATTAAAAATAAATTATTTAATATATATTTAATAGAAATTACAATTTAGTTCTAAGATATAGTTTAAATCTTTTTTACATTTATTATGAATAAACATTTAAAACATTTTTATATTTAACATTAATATTGATACATTGAAGTTACAAGTTACCTGTAAAATTTTATTCGAATTTATTCACGAGCTGAACTTTACGTAGTTTAAACTTGGCATATTAATCAAATGAGATTTAATATAAGAACTCGAATAAATATTTATCGTATTGAATTACCAACAACCAACAAACAACTTAACTCATTTACAACTGTATAGATGAGTTACTTAATTGTCTTTATTACTCATACTATATATTATGCAACCCTTTTCAAGTTGTTGTTGTTAATATTATATTATTAATGATCTAATAGCTATTAATTAATGGACTTTTATCACAAATAATCTAAAAACTAAAAAAATATTAAAAAAAGGGTTGACTTTTTCTTCTTTCAAAGCTAAATTTGTCAAATAAAATTATTTCAGTTATGGACTTCCATTTTTTTTTTCACGTGTTCTTCTCCTTCTTCAAATGCTTACCAATTTCAAACGCTCACTCTTTTCCTTTTTTCTTTGATTTTTTTTTCAATCAATCAAAATTTTCATCCTTTTTCATGACTATTTTTGGCGGTAGTGACTGGTCTCCCTAATCTCTCTCTTTTTTTTTTTTTGCTTTTTTGAGTTTTTTTAACTGTTTAGGCATCATTTCGAATGGTAAAGATCATTCCAGTCTTAATGGTGAGAGTGGAGCAATTATTGCTATTGGTATAGACACACTTACAGTTCCACCCTCTCCTTATTGTAAGCCAAAGCTACCAAAAGAATCATGAAAACTCTACAACTTGCATACTATTTAAGTACCAAGAACTCCTCTCTACAACCTCTAATTTTTTGGCAGGTTTGTTTTCTTTTCTCAAATTAATGTCCTAAACCATTTTCTTTTAATTTCAAAATTTGTTTGTGATTTACTTGATTTCTTCTTTTGTATGCCAGAAACTTTGGTTGGGAAAGGAGGCAGCAGTCAGATTTATAAAGGTTGCCTTCCTGATGGCAAGGAACTTGCTATAAAGATCTTAAAGCAATATGAAGATGTATTGAAGGAATTTATTTCAGAAATTGATAATTACTACCTTAAATCACAAAACAATATTTCTCATTTTGGGTTCTATTTTATATTTTTTTTTTCTTTTCTCATACACATCATCATGTTTTGATCAATTCACGTGTGTGAAGGAAAGTAGAAGCACACTTTTATCCATTCTGGCAATTGATGGGTTAAATAGAATAAAAAGAATATTTTTAGAGGTGAAATGAGTCAAAAATTAAAGTTCAGATGTTGTTGTATTGGTTACAATGAAAGTTGAGCGGTGTAATGGGTTAAAAGACTATAATTTGTGAATTGAAGCCAAAGTTCGGCCAAAGTTAATTTCTGAGCTAATTGTCCAATTCTTGCAAGTTCAGGGAGCAAGTTGTAATTGAAGCCAAAAATAAAATATAGAAAGTCTATAATAGCCTTGATTCACACATTGAATTGAAGTTGTCAGAACTCAATTTATATTGTGGGCTAAAAGGCCCAAGTTCAAAACAGCCCAAGAAAATCATGTATTGGCAGTGCTTGGTACGCGCCTTTATTCGCGTGAGATCAATGATTCAAACGCTGCAAGAGCCAAAACGCTCTCTGCTTCACAAGTTCATATTTACTGATATTACCATTCCTCCTCCTGCAACGCAACACCACGCAGAGATAGATAGATAGATAGAGCAAAAAACACTGAATGCACCTGCGGGTGACAAAAGATATGTTCACCCTCACAGCTAATCCTGCATTGCTGATGCCAAGAAATTGCATAGCTCGAAGGCGTTTCACGGTTCTTGCGGATAATTTCCCTACGTTTTTGCCCAAAGAAGTTGAGAACATCAAAGACCCATTTGCAAGAAAGCTAGCTACAAGAATCGAAAGGCTGCCTGTGCATGTAATGCCGACTTTGCATTCACTTTTCTTTAATGGGTCATTTCTCTTTTTGGCTAACAATTTGTTCAACCAATTATTATATATGTTCTTGCTGAGAAATATGTATATATTGTAGGTGGAGTTCTCCGAGAAAGAGAGTTGTATCATGTCTAGTTGTGTGAAGCCATTGGTTCAAAGCAAGACAAGTAGTCCAGTTGTTCTTCTTCATGGTTTTGACAGGTAATCACACACCACCCACCAAGAATTTTTTCTTTAAAAAAAAAAATTATTTTGATAATTGTGTTTGGAGTTTGCTACATGTTGTAAATTATAATTCAGTTCTTGTTTAGAATGGAGATACACATTACCACTACTTGAGGAGGGTGGTGTAGAGACTTGGGCTGTTGATGTTCTTGGTTGGGGTTTCTCTGATTTGGGTTTGTTGTGCTTGCCTAATTAGCTTATTTTTTAAAGTGCTTGATATATATGCTAACAGTTTCTTTCTTTCTTCCTTGCTCTAATTTCCTTTTTCCTCAATGGCTGCCAGAAAAACTGCCACCATGTGATGTTGCAGCTAAGCGTAATCACTTGTATCAGGTACGTTATATGGTTTGTATTACCTACCAGTCTTGAGTCTTAACTATGATGTGTGAAGGAAATTTTAAAGTTTAGCTTCAATTTTATGCAAGGTCTGTAATGCAATATAGTAATATATATATAACAAAGATATAAATGGAGCTACAATGTTGTCCTTTGTACTGCTGCGCCATCAATTAAAAGATGTTTGTTGTTCCAATTGTGTAGTTGTGCAATTATGGCCTCTGTCATTTGGCAGTCATGTTCTTTTTTTCTCTTTTTGTGAAGTGGGAGTGTGAATGGTGTTTGAAGCAGTAATTTAGTGATTGTTTTCAGTTCTTCGATAGCATGCTAAGATTGATCTGGGCTCATCTCATACTAATTTCAGTTTTGGAGGTCTCACATAAATAGGCCAATCATATTGGTTGGACCTAGCCTTGGTGCTGCAGTTGCAATTGACTTTGCTGTCAACCATCCAGAAGCCGTAAGTATTTGTCAATAATGGAGCATATCCACATGAACCTTGAAAAAATTTGAAAGAGTACAACTAGTTTGAGACGGTGGGTTAAAGTATTGCATCTGATTGCCTTAGACTAATGAGTTTCGGCACATCTTTTCAGGTAGAGAAATTGGTTTTGATTGATGCAAGTGTATATGCAGAAGGCACAGGAGACCTAGCGAAGTTACCTAGACTATTGGCATATGCTGGGGTGAGTCTTCAATCGCACAGCAAAATCCTGAAGCCTCAATTATTCTCTTTCTGTATGAACTCTTTTAATACATTCAATTCTATTTATGAGTGTTCCACTAGTTTACCTTGAACTAAGTCTTGTAGGGTTTATTCTTGGTCTTTGCTCCTTAAAAATTGGAACTAGCAATGGTTGTAATTGCTTTTGGTCTTTATTGGCATGAAAATGGCCACCTTAAATTGCAAAATCTTCTCAATGTCTCATATGGCTCTGCTTTTACATCTCATGACCTGCATGTTGCTGGGTGGCTTTTTTTTTTTTTTTTGCAACAAGTTTTTCTAAACACCAAAATAATGCATCACAAAATGTATGCCTTTTCTATGTTTCAATGTCCTAGTACTCAGGATTAGAACTATCAAAGGAATAAAGTAAGAAAATTATTTCGGTTCTGTTTTTGGATTTGTAAAAGACTTCATAGAGCCCTTTTTCATAGATCGATAACAGTTGTTAAACCAGTGATGGCTTTACAAGATTGTTTAATTGGGACATTTAACCCTCAACTATGATAATTTACAACACACACACAATCATATGCAATAAACAAGTCTATGTATGACGCACGCATACATAGGTGAATTAGTAACAACAATGGGCAGCAACTTGGACGTTTTGCTTCCAGGACCCACCTCTACTGGTTTCCACATCCCTCCCCAAAATCCAGCAAACATGCCCTTTCTTATCTTCCCCATTTCTTAACTCCCTCCATTTTTGTTTCTTCTTAATTCTTTTGGCTTTTTAGGAAATTCTGCTTTAGATAGTTGCATTAACCATGAGCACTGTTCCTTAATCAGGTTTATTTGTTGAAGAGTGTCCCCCTGCGCTTATATGCGAATTTTCTGTCCTTCAGCAGTATAAAACTGAGTACAGGCATAGACTGGGTGAATGTAAGTGTTTCTCCTTGTAAACAGGATGAAGAATTGACGTGTGAGAAAAAAATAAATAGAGCATGTTGTTATTATCCAGGGTCATTTACAGTTCTCCAGGATCAAGTTGGACCTAATTTTGTCCTTGTTTTTGTGAGCATGTCTAGGTGGGCCGTCTACATTGTCTATATCCTTGGTGGGAAGATGCAGCTGTAAATTTTATGATTAGTGGCGGCTATAATGTTGGGCCCCAGATACAAAAGGTACTTGCAAAATTTTTAGTTTGCCTTGGAAGCAGTAGATTTCTGATGTGCTTCAAATTGCATGAGGAATTAATCCTTTTATTTGGATTATCGTATTGCTTATATACTTGCATGCTGCTAAACTCTCGTCTGATATGCTACGATTGTTGTGTTTAAGGACATCAGCATGATATGCATGAATAGGAAAGGTAAAGGCTGGAAAAATAGCCATTGTTGACAAGTTTGTCTGATCCAATATGCTTAGTTTCATTTGTACTTAATCCTCAACTGGGAGAAACTACATGCGCCCATCGCTTCCTTGTCATATTTCCCGAATGCTGCATATGATTTCTTCTGCAGGTTGAGAAGAGGACGCTAATAATTTGGGGTGAGGATGACCAGATTGTTAGCAGCAAATTAGGAGTGGTTAGTACTTTCTGACTTTCATCCTGTAAATAGATGCAAGTAAGAACTTGGAACAATTTATGCAACTTGCTTAAAATCATGCATGCTGTGATTATGGATCTGCTGGTGTGAAGTTCCTCTCTGTTCAACTTATTTGGTTTTTGTATATTGTGGGTTTGGACTCGTTTAAAACCTGAAACGATGAACTTATTTAACTCTTTAATAATCACATGGTGCAGAGATTGCAATGTGAACTTGGGAATGCAATCATGCGTCAGATACCAGATTGTGGCCATCTTCCTCATGTAGAAAAGCCTAATCCCGTTGCCAAATTGATCACGGAGTTTGTCAAGGAAGAGCGCTATAAAGAGGCTCAAACTCAAAGTGCTGCCCGCGGATGAAAGTGAAGATTTTGCTTTCCCTTATTTTACTTCTTTGCTTAACCTTGCACATCATTTGCAAAACTTGATGCACCTTTTGGAACTTGGGATCCTCTGGGACTGAAATTGTGTCTTTCTATATATGATCCAAAATAATAATGATAAACTGAGTTCTGACAAGTTCAATACAATGTGTGAACCATGGCTATTTTGAACCACTAACAGCATAAAACAGAGTGGCTGCCGAAATGTGCTCGTCATGCAAACCTTGCAACTATCAGCGCTTCTTCATAAGAACCCAAAAAACAAAGAAAAATGTCAAAGCAGAGCAATTTTATTAATTGTCGATTCATTCAATGATTAAGTGACAACATTTATAAAGCTAATACAATCACAATTAAACATTTTCATTAGTCAACCAAAAGCTATTAGGGGATGATTGCTAAATTAATTGGTCTATGCAAAGCATCTGAAGTTTTAAAATTTAAAAATTTTGATGACACATTAATAATGCCATACTGTTAATTTTTTTTTAACATTATCATAATATTATTATTATTATTAGCGGATCAATAAAGGTGTAAATGAATAAAGATGAACTGAATTTTAGTTAATTTGGATATAGTTTATTTATTATTGGGCTAAATTTATTATATCACCTGTTGTTCTTGAGTCTAAATGAGTTTAAAAAATGTTTGAAAATATAAATTAAAATTATTTAATATGTATTTAATATAAATTACAATTCTATTCTAATAATATATTTTGATTTTTTTACATTTATTATGAATAAACATTTAAAACATTTTTATATGTTAAAATTACAAGTTACCTTGCAAAATTTTATTTAAATTTATTTACGAGCTGAACTTTACATAGTTTGATATTGATTTACTTATTAAATAAATTTTAATATACAAACTCAAATAAATATTTATTGTATCAAATTTTGAACTGCCTGCAAACAACTCGGCTCATTTACAGTTATATAGATGAGTTACTTAATTGTGTTCTATTACTCACACTATTTATTATACAACCTTATTCAAGTTGTTGTTGATATTGTTGTTATTATTATATTATTATTGATCTAATAGCTATTAATTAACCGATATTGGGTTTTGCTTAGCCGAACCACCAAAGACTAAACATATGCCCAAAAGACAAAATATAACAACCTAGCATATTTTATAATTGCAACATTTAAAAAATTTAAAAAAATTCCGAAATTACATAAGTGCTAGAGATTATATAATAAAAGTCCACTCCTAATTAATCAAGTATATTGCTTATAAAAACAAAGTCGAATTTCAACTGATTGCCATATATGGCAAAAAGAATCCTAAAGTATTTACTATTGTTCCATTTATAGTAATTATAATCTCTACCATACTACGCATTTTATTCTTCATTTTAGGTTGGTGTAGAAAATAAATAGTGTTTTGATACTACAAAAGGAGAAATTAAAAGTATTTTTACTCACTCGTTTTAAAAATTTATTTTACAAAAATAATTTAATTAAATAAAAATTAGTTAAAATGGTTGAACTGTTTATAAGAAATTATTAAATATATTAAATTTATATAAAAATATATATTTAAAATTGCTTGAAAATAAAATTTATGTGTAAATAGATCCAAAAGTTAATTTGTAAGCTAATTGTCCATTTCTTGCAAGTTCAGGGGGCAAGTTGTAATTGAAGCCAAAATAAAAATGTAGAAAGAAAGCGACCGGTGCTGCGAGCGGAGAAATTTTAGAGGGAAAAGAAAGCCAAAGAAGAAAGACAAAAAGAATCAAAAACTTTTCTATTTCTTTAGAACTGTCTCTCTTTTCTTCCATTATTTTCTGATTGAATTTCACAGCTATTTTTCAGCTCTCCTACTCCTACAATGGCGGCTTCTTCTTCTACCACTACTGCTACTATCGCAGCTTCAGTTCACTCTTCACGATACGCTTCATTCTACTTATCGTCATCCTCTGCTAAAATCTCACTCAGACCTCGATCATCATCATCGTCGTTGTTGTTATCGCATCTCGCCGTTAAATCTACGCGCTTGGCTTTCTCGCCGTTGCCGGAGATTCGTAGGTTTCACTCGCCGCTTCAATTCTGCGGCAAGCTTTCGAGAATCGCTGGCTTCTCTCAACCGATTAAACGATACCGCTCTGTTGACTTCTCCTTGGTTAATGCTGCTGCTGCTGATGGTGCCCAGGGGTCAGCCTCACTTTTTTTTTATAAGAAAAAAATTGTTGTTTTGATTTTATTTAATGATTCTAATTTTGTTTTAGTGTGTTTGTGAGTGTAGGCAAGTAGAACTTGGTGCTGATAAAAGCTTTGGTGAGAGATTTCCAGCACTGGTTACAGGTTTTTTCTTCTTTATGTGGTAAGCTGTCTTATCTATGTCATGAACTCACAATACAAAAGTGTAAATAATGATATCTTCTTTTTATCTTTAATCGAAAATGCACAAAAAGTGTATTATTTCTCAGAAGTAGAAAGTTCGATGCTAATAAACTTAAGAGATTATTGATTTTTTTTTTTGGTGTATAATATGTGCAGGTATTTCTTAAATGTGATCTTCAATATACTCAACAAGAAAGTCTATAATTACTTCCCATATCCATAGTATGTGCTTGTTGCTTTTGATCTTTTAAGTACTATTCATTCATGAATTTATTGTGTTATTTATGCTTTTCTAATTTATATCTTATGTATTGTGTTTGGACAAATCCAAGAACTTGATTTTTTTTAATCAATTCCATTTACTTGATTATTATGTTTTTTTTTTTCCTTATAAAAGGGTAACTTTTAAGGAAATGTCATCATAGGACAGTTGATATGATTATTCCAAACAGAGCATGTTGTCTTATGATTGGAATATTCTTATCTCCTTTGCAGTTTTGTTTCGGTTATACATCTCCTGGTTGGAGTGGTATACTGTCTTGTTTCGTGGGGTGTTGGTCTACCAAAACGTGCAGTAAGTTACAGTTGCCTCACTTGCTGTCTTTTCCCACAAGATTCAGTAACTAATGCCACATTTTCATCTCTAACTAGCCTATTGATAGGGATCTCCTTTTGCTATTGACACCTGTTGCATTCTGTCACGCCCTTGGACATGTCATGTCTAATGTATCATTTGCAGCTGTTGCTGTGTCTTTCACACATACCATCAAAGGTACTGATTATCTGCATGTTGCAAAATTACGTTTGGGAAGCATTTTTTAACTTGTGAAAGAACTGTGTTCAAATGTGATTGCTGCAAAATAATGTGGGTGTGCCACTTGCCTTTTACACATAGACACACACACAAAAAGAAGTACACACTTAACGTCTCCTTAAATATTAGAAAGCTTAGACAGGGTTGTTGCATCAGAAGTAGAATTTCCTAAATTCTCCAAGGTACAAATTAGTTATCTTTGTATCCTATAGGTAGAGTTTGGATTATATGGAATCATAGGTTTTTGATTTTTAATTAGAATTTCCTTTTGTTTATTCATTAATGGGTATCTTTCTCATCAATCAAATGCTTAGATATATGCAAATTGATATTTACTGCAAAAATTCTAAGTGATTTGACTATGTTTTTAGGTGATAAGAGCGTTCACTACATGTCATTTTCTTTCAAATTCACCAAGAATAATATATTTCTATTTTTGTGAGTTTCTTTGGATCACTGGGTTTAATTTATTAGTAAGATTGAGAGAGAAATAAATATTTCCAATAAATCCTCGTCCTAATTATTTTCTTGATATTTTTTCTGCAGCTCTAGAGCCATTCTTCAATGCAGCTGCTTCTCAGTTTGTGCTGGGCCATCAAATTCCCTTATACCTGTGGCTGTCATTGGTTCCAGTAGTCATTGGTAATTGTTAAGATTACAGAGTTCCGGCATTATTCATTTCTCTTTATCTTGAGGAAACAACTCATATTTTCTGAATCCAAAATACTCAACAGTATTTTGTATTTACAACAGTTTCTCAATCCTGATCTGCATATGATACGAAGTCCTCTAGTGTACTCTATCAATTGATCTTTTCTGACTTCTCTGTTAGGTGTATTAATGGCTTCATTAACTGAACTTTCCTTCAACTGGACTAGGTTCATTAGCGCAATGATTTCAAACATTGCATTTACCTACAGAAGTAGGTATTCAAAAAAAAGAGATGGTAAGATTGTTTTAAGGAGTGATGTTTGCTGTATTATCTATTCTATATATGAAAATTTTCCTTTCTGAAGTGTTCATCTTGAAATGTTGCTGGAGCGAGGATGAGAAGGACGAGGAAGTTGAAGAAATGTAGGTTATGCTTGTTATTTTTATTTCTAGTGTTTAGCTAAATAAAGTGTCATGGGGTTATGATTGTGATTGTAGTCATTATTCTGCTTTTAAATGCCTTAGTTTTCTTCTGCTGTCAATGAAGCTTTCAAATAAAAGATGTGTATTGGCGGTGGTGTAAGATCCCAGACCTATGTTATATTTTACAGTAGTATGACCTTAAAACGTTGCGCTTTGAATTTTAATTAGTGTTGTTGCTTATTTTCAGTACTATATTATGGGAAGGTGTTTTTTTAGTGTGAATGAATGTGTTGTTAGTTGCCTGATGAAATTAAGAACCTTGTTGCGTAAGCATATGTGTGTGGTGGCTACGGGCATGACGAATCAGAATTTCTTTTTATAGCGGCCCTTATCATGGCGATTATATATTTTTTTGGCTTAGTGGTACAGAGACACGTGAACAGAGGCAAGGGGAAAAAGTGGCAACATGCATTGGACTAGTTGATGTGGGGATTGTCTGTTTATTTCCAAAATTGTTCGTATGATTAGTATACAATTTATTTTGCCGTTTACGAACGCAATAATTCAAATCCGATTAGTGTAGATACTACAAATTAGACTTTATGTGCCCAGGCTTATCCATTGTTCATTTCTAGTGGTTTAATGTTTGTTAAGCTACTGTTATGCAGATTCTATTTTAAGTCTGCCGAAAATCCTACGGCAGCATCTGTTAGAAATTCTGACCTCGTTATTCTATCCGCTAGTCCTTTTCCTTGCTATTTTATATTACTCCCCTTTTCTACTTTCCTATCATAATCCTCAAAAGATGGGCTTTCCCTTCTTCATCTCACTTTTAAGTACCATATAATTGCGCATAATCTTTTAAATAAATGCATGCATTCAATATTTGAATTCATATAGTTTAGGCTTTAAATTGAACCAGCTACACAGTTTAGATTTCAAATTGATAAAAATAAAGTTGAAACAATACTTTCAGTGCTTGATGTACTTGATGCTAAAGAAATTGTCCTAATTCTTGCAAAAACTAGCTAAGAGTACAGTGATCAGAATATCTTATACTTCAGACAGTAAGCAGCTTAGCTGATGTGGGAGGCATGTTGCTGACTCTAATATAAGCAAGACAGACAAGCAAAACAACCAAACAGACTATGCAATGTAAACTATTTTCTCCAGTCTCCTTCGCATGTTCATCAGCTGAAAGTAAAAGATTCCCCTTATTTACCGTTTCCTGGCTTCCTTGCTGCTTATTGAGAAGTAAATCTGAGATCCTTCACTTCAAAAGGCACAAGCAGCCGATATCCAAGTGACCATCATCCAAACCATCATTCATAGGAGGTGAAACTTGTTTCTTACTTCCATATAGTTACTGATAAGAGAGTTACTTTTAGGGCATTAGTCAATTTCCACAGTTGCGACACCCTTTTTCACAATCCGCCAAAACCAATTGTACTTTTTTATTTTTGAGGCATAACAAAATCTACAAGCACCATATCAATACTAGAATCACGAATAACTTGT